>VYZW01054674.1:4175-26091 GCA_013401315.1 Balaeniceps rex
TTTGTGCAGCTATGGTTTACTGCAGTCATGCATCATTTTCATAACTTAATAAGCTACTGGTATTCTTTAGAAAAACATTCAAACTTCGGGGTTTCAGGGTTTTACCAGGGACGTTTTAGGATATGAATATAAAGTGATTACAGCTTGATTTGATGAATTCCCCTTGGCTGAGCTATAACGATTGATCACATGATCAGTTATTGTGCACTTAATGTGTATCTAGTGTGCTCTACGTCCAGATTAGAGGAACAGGCAGTACTTCACTCCCACTTCCCAGTGTCCTTGGAAGACCATTGCAAATGGTAGTACACTAGCATGAAATAATTACAGCTGCACTGAAAAAAATGAAGGCAGGTCCTGAACTCCAGACATTGTTACTGATGTTCCTGATCACTTGGGGACATGATTCTATTTAGAAATGCTAGAAGCTCTAATAAAATCCAACAGGAAAGGGTACAAGATTCGGTGTTTTCCCACTCTTACGTACTTACCGAGCCTTTAGTCTTTAGAGCTCTGAGAACAATCCATCCCCATCCTCATTTTATTTTCTCCTTCTCATACATACATCAGTTACTGTTTCTCTGTGCCAAGGTATTATCCTGTTTTAGAATAATCAATGTTATACATTGAGTTAAGACAGAATAAAGCAAATCACTTAAAACCAAATTGCTGAAGTTTTTAGATACTTAATTCCAATTAGGTGAGCTCTTGGGCCTGGGGCTGCTTTTTACTAAGTTGGGGTCTTCTGACTGGTGTCCTGGATTTGATGCCTCTAGTGAACTGTCACTCTTGGTTAAAGTAGGGATAGCAAGGTGTACAGCACAGTGGCGCTGTAATTTATTTAAAGTCTTTAGTGAGTGTGAACTACACTAGTAGCTTTAAAGAGGTACTTGCACTCATACAGAAAACTCCAATCTGGTGGCTTTATTGCGACTACATTAGGTTGCTGTATGTCACAGCTTTTATAAAAGATTGATCCAGGAATGTTTTCTGCAGCATCTGTCCATCTTAGTCAAGTACTTTCAGTCAAAGTACGAAGAAGGAAAACACATTGAATTGGATTTGAATAAATTGAGGAAGCCTGTCATCCCCAGGCAAAAGCAGTCTGAACTGGTGTAAATTTTACAAATAATTCTTCTTTTCCAATAAGCTGCTCTGAAGTGACTCTGAAGTTTGTTAGATTCCACACAACTTAATCTGTAACTGGATGTGCTCTTCGTTGACTCACTTGTTCAGCCGGAAACAAGTAGGAGATTTCTTCATAGCCACCCAATCGGTGGCAGCTTAGGTAAGGTCTTTGACGAAGCATTTCTGAATGGTGACTCTGCTGGTGTTGTATACACTGCTTATTTGCCATACAAAGCCATAGCTGAGCCTGAGCCTCATGTGGAGCAGACTTTGTGTTTGGTGGGCGCAAAGGAACACTTTGCTGATTCTGTTTATTCTGCTTGGGCTCAGGAACTAGGAAAATGACTGAAAATCAATGGCATTAAACCCCCATTGTCAGTTTTAGTCCTGTGAACCTTAGGTAGTGACTAAAACCCTATCTGTCCCTTTTTAAGTAAAAGACAGTGGCATGGGAGGGGCCCTCACCATTACAGTTAATATTCAGGAGCAGCTGTAGCTGCTGGTTGGAACAGTGCTCTGCTCCTCCTTCCTGTGACAGGTCCCAAGCCTTGCTGTTCTGCAAGGCACGTTTCACTGTACTCACCCTGCCTGCTTGTCTGGTTCTTGTCCTCTGCAGTACAATCCCTCGGTGTTTGTTGCTCCTGTTGCTGCCGGTGTTTTTTCCAAGCACACCCAATGGGTGCCGCATTTCCTGTGGAAGCATTAGACTGTAGCTTTATGAAACTGGGCGATGTGGTGGGTCTGGCTTGGCCTGTAGCACTGAAGGAAACTACTACTGCGTGGCTATAATGCAATCTTGTGTGATCCAAGTAAGAAGTGAGGTTCCAGGCTGCAAAGGGGTAATAAGCAGCACTCGTTAAACATTTCCCCCCCCCCAGTTTCATGCTTCTGTGTTGTGGCCACCTTTTTANTGAGGGTTTAAAGTTTGGTTTTCCAAATGTTAAATAGAATGGAGGTCGAGATGGGAAGACAGCTGACTGTAGGTAACCTGCAAAAGTTTCTCTCCTGTAGCTGGAGTTACTGGTAAGTGTTCCAATGTAAGACCATCCTCAGTTTCCCTCGTCTCATGCTAGGGATGAACGTGGTGCTTGGACACTTCTCAGCCCTGCCAGAGAAGGTGGATGACCTACAGTCCACTCTTTGTTTCCCTCCTCTTAGTCAGTTCTTTGCCTCTCAAACATTAGGATTTTACTCAAGGGTTTGGGGTTCTTTTTACCTTTTCTTCTGCAACAATACTATGGTGTTACAGCCTGTGCAGTGATTACTAATTCTCAGTTTGGGATAACTTTGCTCCTGTGTTCTTAGAGGCAAGAGAACACGTTTCTGTCAGGAACATGTTTCTCAAATACTCCTACCTGTTAAAAAATGTAAATATTTCCACTGTAAATCTCACTATTCTTGTAACTCATGTAGAGAAAAGGAGGCCTTTTATATGAGACAGTATTACTATTTTTTTTCTGTACCTTTTTTTGTTGTTGTTGTTCTCTTTAACTAGAGGGAGAGCTTCCACTGACTAGAAATGGAACCATTGTTTGGCTTAGTAAAAGTAAACATGAGCTGGCTCTTAAATAGTTTTCTCTGTAGGAATTCAGGTTAGGTCTTAATTGTTTCTCTGGCTCATCATTAACTGTGTCTGACCTGTTCCTGAGCATGTGACCAGCCGGAGAGTAGCCAAGTAGCTTGCTTTCATCAGCTAATAGTTATGTATTATGAGATCTGAATCAGGAATGCCGCAAAGACAAGTGAAAATTCTTGTTACTAATACAGTATTGCTTCTTTCTAATACAAGACTCATTTTCAGGTGGAAAAAATGAGATTATTTTCTTTTGCATGCAAGACAGCAGTTGCTTGGAGAAAATGCATTTTGCTTGCATGGAATCGTGCACCCTGCTTCTTGTACTGCCCAGTTCCCGCAGGGGACTTGCCTTCTGCGATGGCTCATTGACAGCCCATGGCTGTCAAGGTGCTGTTCCTGCAGGGTTGCAGTATGAACTCTGAAAGAGCTGTTGAACTTCATTACATGCAAGCATCCACCCTGATCTTCAGTGTAAAAGTGGCTGCAGGAGTTAGCACGCCTCTGACAGAGGCTGTTGCCATATCCTGGTGACTGGTGAAGAATGCCTGCATGCACACGGCATGTGCCCTTCTGCAGCTCCTGAGCAAAGTCCAGCAGCTAACTGTACATACCCAAGGAACCTGAGCCTAAAGTGTCAGACTTTGCACTGAAATGGGTTAAAATCATGCACGTGATCCAGTCAGGCTCTGTTACAGGATTGGTAATGCCCATAAAGACAGGAGACCTCTGGTAGTCGTATTGCTCCTGTCTTTCAGAGCTCCTTGGGAAGTTGGAAGAATCAGGAAGTAGGGAAGGGAAAACCATAAAGGGTGAGGTAACCTAGGAACCTGCCAAAACTGTGCTCTGATCTTTGGTCCCTGACTCTTACCAGTATGTTTACAGTGCAGAGCTAGGACTTTGTGGGTTGGACCTAAGTGTTTGGCTCTCCAGGACACTTGAGCATTACTGATGGATTGAGAGGCACCAAAGCAGCTGCCAGATGCCTTGATGTGCCAGTCTGAACTCCCTGCACAGGGGTGAAAAGCTGGTTAAATGAGCGAGGCAGTACCATTACAAATACCACCATCAGCAGTGAAGCTTGGAATTTAGGGGCCTCTGTTTTATGAAAAGTAATCCCAGGTTTCCAGCAGTTTTGCTCTTCCTCTTCAGTGCCAGGACTCTCTCCCTGCTTGTTTCCCAAATGGGGCGGTAGAAGGAGCCAGCAGAGATGTTTCTACAGTCTAACCTTCAGGAGGAGAGGCTAAGGCTACCCTGCTTTCCCCTTAAGGAAAGGAAGGGAGAGTTAATTTTATCTAAGAAGTTTCAAAGCCAGTTTTTGCTTTGAATCAAATTCTATAAGATCTCTGTGTGTACATGTGAGGGAACAAGACACTTTACCTCTGTGATCCAGGTGGTAATGTCTTAAAGCCTATTTTAAAGTTTATCGGTAAAGCTGTATGACTTCATGAGTCTGGACAAATGTCTGGGGTTTAGGTGGTTTTGTGATTATATGTATAATATATCAAATGTTTGAATGAATAGTAGCTAGAGTAAGAATCTTTTTATTAAAAAAAACAACAACAACAAAAAACCAAAAAAACCCAAGCCAAACCAACAGAATTGTAAGAAATATATATAAGAAATATATTTTTAGCCTGTATACGCTCTAGCATGTTTATATTAATATGAAGGAGTACAAGGGATGGATTTCTTTAACTCATCAACCTGCAAGTATGTACTGTAAATAGAGATTTCAGGAAGGTCAGCTTCTCTGCTTCCTGTGTTATGCTGGTCCTACCAACTTGCTTTTGGCTTTTTTATGAAGACAGCTTCAGGAGTGCTGCTGAAGACTGTTGGCCACAATTTACTTTTACTGCTCCGCCTTTTTTCTGTTGGCTTACTTGGATAAGCAATGTTTCACTTTTCAATGCAGTATACTTCATATGAACAAAAAATTGAAAAGAGAAATGCTATTTTTTTCTGAATAATATCCTTACTGTGAAAGGTTAAGGTGGAAAATGCTAAATTACAGGAAGCCCAGAAAAATTGGTGTCAGTTCAGTCCTTGTTTTTTTTCTTTATTTTATTTTTTCCCCTTAAGGTTTGAAAGCCTGTTAGCACTTTGCTATTTTGATGCATACTTACAGACTTCTTGGTAACATGTGTTTTAATTTTGTGCTGAATTCTTGAGTCACAAGACCTGAACTGGGATGAACTTCCCTCTGCCTGGAATTTTATAGCTGACCAGCTACGCGATGCTGGCTTTTAATTTCCCCTCAATTATCTACTTGCATTCAGTTTTAGAAGTAGGATAAATATCTAATTAACTTGGAATGCAAATATTTTAAGTATAGGCTTTGTTTCAAGGAATTTTTCAGGTGAGAGCCTTTATTTAAAATACAAACCTGTATTTTCTTTATTTGCAGTTAAATAATGTATCTCTAGGTGGCGGTAGGACACACCAGTACTTTTTCTGTCTGCAAAACAGTTGTTAACGGAGTGCTTGCAGTTTGTTTTGTTGGGGTTTTTTTGTTTGTTTGTTTTATTCTCCCTGTAAAAGTACATACAGAATACCTGAGCACCTTGGCTCATGAATCAGAAGGGAGAGTGCCTTGGAACAAGAAAAAGCATGGTTTGTGTTCAGTTTTATAGATATTAAAACTTCATGCTGTTGAAGAGAACACCGGCCAGTTACCTTTTTTGTTGTTTGTTTTAAAACAATGTGTTACACTGAACATGAAGGCTTAATTACCCAAAGTCGGTACTTATCAGTATGTGTGACCAGCTCCAGCTGCCGAGGAGCAGCACAGAGGACCTCCTGGCCCCGGCAGGTAGGAGATCCCCACCGGGCAGGGAAGGGCTGGAGCTCGGCAGCAGGTGGCGACTGTAGACAAAATTCAGAAATTTTCAGTTACGTTTTGCTGCTTTTCATCTCAATTAAAATACAAGCTGCATGAAATCCATCTTACAGTGCTGTGCCTCTCAGTAATTTTTCTTAGTAGCTCATGTCCACTCAATTCCCCCAAAGACTTCTGTCTTGAAGTATTTGAGTTTTACCTCATGCAAAACTTGGGTACTAACTTTCCCCTTTTTTTGATATGTTCATTACCTGGGTGTGCACAGAGGGAATTGGCTATAACAGTCATCGACATCATGACGTTACGTAAAGCAGTGTAGAAAATCCAGTATCATCTAATGCACTGGAGACTCATTATGAAACAAAGATTAGAATTAATATTATTACTAAAAATGTTCTAAGGAATTCCAATTTTATCTAACTGCTTAACATAAGTCACAGGTAACTTTATTCTTGTAACTGAAGTTCTGTCTGTTACAGGTCTCTTCCATGGTATACGGAAAAATACTCTTCTTTTTTAATGGTTTTCTTCATTACTTAGAGATGCCTTTTACTGCAATTTCAACTGTATATAGGAAAAAAATATAGCGTGCTAGTAAAGTGAGGATCCCATGTACTATCATACCCTCATATTTTCTACTGACTATGTGGTATACTGGTCTGCCTGGGGAGGGCCACAGAAATACAGGGAAGACAAGACTACTCCTAGCCGAGGTCAAGCAAAAATAAGTTATTTTGCATATGTATTCTTTCATTTTAGAAGATGTGAGGATGCTAAGCTGAGATAAAGCACGTTGAGGATATCGTTGACGTATCTGTTCATTTTTCTCCTTGCTTTCTCGTGTGACAGTAAAATATATTACACTGAAAATAAGGCTCAGATGATGTGTCACTTTTTGCAGTTCAAAACTAGTATATTTTATGAAATACACTTAAAAATCACTGGTGGTTTGCATCCCACATTTAAAAATGTGAGGATCTCAAAAATCACAATTTAAACCTGGACACCTGATTTTTTTTTTTTTTTTTTAAATGTACTGTAAGCCCATGGATGCTTTGTTGCTGTCTCTTCATTAATACACTGGTTCTGAAATATTTGTGTATGATAATGTCATGGCAGTCTTTCGTATCGCTTTCCAAAATGACATGCGTAAAATATGATTAAACTAGAATAAGAATTGTGCTTCTTATTTTAAAAATTAATATTGAAAGGCCTGATTTATACTTATTATAGTGAACCTATTAACTGATCTTTAAATTGCCTGTTTCTCCCTAGACACTTGAATACATTTCCATCCTTTATAAGAAACCCTGGGCTTTGTCTTTGACTTGGCAAAAACCATTCACTAGTTGTTCTGGGACTTCTTAAGTGGAGTCTTTGTAGTAGCTTGAAAAAGTCTTGAGTATCAGTTTCTGACAACTTTTATGGCTTTAGAATTGTCAAGCAAAAATGCATAAAATTAAGTGGGAATTGCCTGTGCCCCATTAAAATTTCTCCTCCTATTCACAAACAGCTGCCGAAATACAAAGAATACTACATCAGCTTGGAACACCACAAGACACGCCTGAGTTGAGGCAACAGCTGTGAGTACTTCACATGAAAACCTTTAATTTTATTGCATTGTAAACAATCTCCTGGTAGGTGATGAGGTGTTTTTTTGTTAGGCAGGTGCTTGATCTCACTGAGAAAGGCAAGTATAGAGAAATGCTTGAAATTTAGAAGTTGTGATGCCCTTTTTAAAATTAATCTTGGATAGTCTTTTTTTTGCCCGTGTACATTGCCTGCAGTATCCATAAATCTATAAAACCTATGCTGTGTGTCAGCAAAGGGAAAGGGGCAGGACCAGAAAGCAATATTACTGTTTTAAAAACAAACACCCGCACCCCTCCACCCCAGTCAACTCTTCAAATCTATCTGTGTAAGTTTCACAAGGTAATGAATATATTGGAGATTTTTTTGTGAGGTGTGATACTGGGGGAGAGAGGGGGATGTCTTTTTAGCGATGAAAGCTACAGTAAGGGATGACATCATAGAATAAACACGTACCAGAAATACTAAAATAGCAGAAGTGAAATAAGGCTTCAAGGCAGATGTTGTGCTGTAGTTCAGTAACTTGAAGGTGGACTTTCATTAATATGCCACTAGCAGAGACAGTCAGCTGCTCTCCACTTCTCTGCACAGTCTAATGAACTGGTATGTTTTTTTCCATTAACCTCCTTTACCACATTAATCTCAGCATCATAAATGAATGTAAGCGACGTGTCGTGCTAACTCTGTGGGTGAGAAAGTTGGCAGTCTTCAGTGTGGTTAGTGCCGCACTGTGGCCGTTGAATAGTAGGACGAGGTGTGTATTGGACCAAAGGCATCGCATTCATTTTGTGTGAAAAGCCAAATTGCTTTCTAATAGCCCGAGTTCAGGGCCCATAACATTAGCCAGGTACAATCCACAGTGGATGTCCTACTGGAGGCTTTGAATAGGTGAAGATCAACATACACAGTTTATGCAATAACCAGACAGGATTCAGGCATAAATTTGCAACTAAACAGGATAGAAACAGTTGTGAAGGGCATGTTCCAGTCCCTTTCTGGAGGTGATATATATGGTAAGCTTCCTTGAGTTTTCATCTGTCCTCTTTTCACTTGTCTGAACATGTGGCCCTTCCTTTTATGTTGGTATGAATCAGTTATTTGATTATTTTAAATATTGATGTTGATTGTTTGCTAATAGCTTTCCAGATAAAACCTTTTTATATACACTGGTGGGGCAGGATGCAAAAGCAGTTAAAGAATTTGAGTTGCTCCAGGAAAAAAATATGAAAATTGGTAAAGGAGTGTGTGATAATATCAGAAGCAAAGAGACAAAAACCCCAAAATAGCAGTGCTGTTGAAGAAGAGGCTTTTTTTTAAGCACCGTTAAAGCTATTAGTAAATAATGAAGATTTCAGCTAATTTCACAGCTATTGTATCATGGGAGAATATAGATCTCTTTGGATAAGCTTCCCAGTAACTATCAGGAATTGACCTTTCGTGAACTGTGGTATTGGAAGTACATTCAAGCCACAGGATGTTCTTCCACACAGAAAACACTTGGTCTTTTCTACAGTTATTCTGAACTCAGAAATGACCAGGTGTTTTATTGAGGAATTATTGGTAGGCTCAAAAGGACCATAAAAAGCATGTTTAGCTATTCATAATAACTAGAAACCTATTGCTACACGTTAGGAAAATAGAAGAAACCTCAAAAAAAAAGAGTAATAAGATGCTGTCACAGTGAGGAACAAACCTTCTTCAGCATCTGTCTTCCTGGAATCCATGGTGTCACACCTTTACAGTGAAGAACAGAATAAAGACGGCTTCGTGCACTTTAGAGAACCATTTAGTACTGCTGCTTTTCTGAGAATCAGTGAAATTCAAACAAAGTAACCCTAATGAAGTCTCTAATGAAACTATGCATTTGGTTTTAGGCAACAGAAGCAGCAATACACCAACCAGCTTGCCAAAGAAACTGACAAATACATTAAAGAGTTTGGATCTTTGCCTGCAACAAGTGAACAGGTATAAAAACAAAGTGCGTGGGTTGTTTGACTATCATGTTGGCTCATGTAGAGTATTTGAGTGACTTCAGTTCTGCATGCCTATTTTTGTGCTCCTCACCAGGCTTTCAAAGCTCTGTTTAGTTAGTCAACACATTTGCACAGCAGGGACACTTACAACATAAGAATATTTTGTTGCAGTCTAGACTTGTTGTTTTTATGTATCAGGAATGAGGTAGTTTGACTGAAACGGTAGGAATCAAGGCAGTGCACTGTGTCTGTGATTTCACTTAGCTGGGCACTTTGTAATCTGTTGCAGTGATGCTAAGTCTGACTCCACAGGCACTCTGACTGCTTCCAGGGTCAAGGAATTGTGTGCCAAAACTGCCTGCAGGGCAGGTGGCCAGACCTGTTCATCCACTGTTGAATAATTTGATTATGCACAGTAGGTCTGTTCTACATGACTCAGATCAGCGTATATGTTATGTCTTGTCCACAGGCTTTTATTTTCTTAAGAGTGGACAGGACCTGTTACTAAAACAACTTTTGCTGTTTCTTTCCCAGGTCTGTGTAAAATCTCAGCAGGAGGTAACATGCAAAGTAGCTGTTGTCATTAGCACGTTCTTGTCTGCCATCCTATGGTTTCTTATCCTAGTGAAATCTGTCACTTAAATAAGGGAAGAGCAACAGGATCCCAGAAAACATGGATTCAGGTTATTGTTACTCAGACAACTTGCCTGGTCTGTGGCTGGTTACCAGGGAACCTTTAGGAAAATGAATTGTCCTGAAACATTGAATTCAAATGGCAGGCCATGACCCATATGTGCTCATCCTGTCAAGTTGTAAACTTCTAATGGAGGTGTTAAAACTTAGTCTTGGTATATACCCTCTAGTTCAGGCAAAATATGTTTGAGCGGTTTTTTTATGGTTTCTCTGTTTCTTGATCTTGGAGCTGAAAAGTTGGTGGTGAGATGTTTTACTGTTTAATTTTACTCCTTTTATCATGAGCGTCTTCATCAAAGCTACGTCCCAATGAAATGCATAAATAACAGATTGATGAATGGCAAATTATAGTCTCTCAGAAATTTGGAAGGAAGGGTTGATGTAATGCATACGTTTAGGGAAATATGGTGGAGGCTCTCCTGAGTGCCCAGTATTCCTCTTCCCTCCCCTACTTNGTACAAAAATACCTGTTCTGAGCACTTACGGGAGAGTGTGAACCCACTTCTAGATGCAGCTCAGTATGTACTTCCAGCATTTATGTAAAATACATGTGAAGTGCCCTGTTCTTTCTTTTCTGCACCCTTCCTCCCCATTCTGTCACCTTTGCATATTTTAACATCAAAATATTTCACACTTAAACAGTAGGTTTTATAATCAACAGATAGTAAGGAATGTAGAAGCTTTCTTGTCCCTGCCCATTTCTCATTTCCAGCTGTTAAATGAAACTAAATACATTGGTTTCCTCTTTAAATGCCTTAAATTGTGGCAGAGTTATGTGATCCCAGAGGGAAGGAAGGTTTGTCCATGCAGTTGCAAATCGTTTTGTAGACAGCCTTCCCTCACACCTATTTAGAAAAAAAAGAGTACATACCTTAGCATTGGGCAGCCTGGAAACGGCAGAGCCTTGAAAAACCTGAGCTCATTTGACTTGGTAAAACTTCTTCTCCTATAGCGTCAAAGAAAAATACAGAAAGACCGTCTTGTGGGGGAGTTCACCACAGCACTAACAAATTTCCAACGACTCCAAAGGCAAGCTGCTGAGAAAGAAAAAGACTTTGTAGCCAGAGTAAGAGCCAGCTCAAGGGTATCTGTAAGTATCGGAAAATGAGCCGTTATACTCTGATTACAATGGTGTTGGTGGTGTTCAGTGTCAAACTTGCCTCTGTAATGCTACTTACAAAAGCTCATATCTAACTCCAAATACTGCAGAACGTGTGCGATATGATTATAAGTGTACAGTTATAAGCTTTCTTTGCTCACTTTTATGCGTAGCTGAATTATGCAGCTGATTTTATAGTAAAGGCTGAATTAAGTTGTAATGAACCCCCAGTGAAAACTGTTAACTTTTCCCTTGCCTTTGTCACACAAAGGCATGAACTGCCCCTGGGTTCATGCTGTAATCTTGCAAAAGCAATTTTTAGTAGCTTTTGCAAAGCTTTTGCTGGACGTTTAGATATCAACAGATTTGTCCTACAGAGAAGAATCACTTGCCAAATATCTATCCAGTATTAAAGTGAAGAAGTGCTGAGGAACTTGAGATCTTGAGCTTTTCCTTGTTAACATATCAATTTTGCCTTTTTATTCTGTGCCAAATACTTATTGCTGTACTTGTAAATTTTAGCAGGCAGTTACTGAGCTGAATGTTTTTGCTTGTATTTCAGCTTTATGTGTGCATAAAGCAAAATTGGGATGAGAACATTTTAAATCATGTTTCAGTTTGAAGTTGACTTACTATAAACCTTGTAATATTGACTCATTATAGAAATGCTGACAGTGCTCTTTTCAGGGCCGTAATGTTTTTATTTATTTTTTTAAACACTGACCATGTAGGGTGGTGCTCCTGAAGATAGCTACAAAGAAGGAACACTTGTCTCTTGGGACAGGTAGGCTGAATTTGTTAACAAGTCTTAACCTAGCTCAGAATAATAAATGGTCTGCAGGCAAGCCAGCTGCTGATATTTTTGGGTTTTCTTTTAAATTTTTTTTTCTGATCAGTTGCCTTTTCTTGGAGGGAGTTGGGATAGGTTGTTCAGTCAGGTTTTCTTCAATAGGGCAAGTGTAGAGAAGAGGCTTTTTGGTGGGATAGGTGGGAAGAAAAAGGGGCAGTTCACATCATCTCCCTCTTTTTTTCCCCATGCTTCGGCTTCAGTCATCTCCTTAAGCTGCCCCAAGTGTGTATCTGGGCTCTGTGAGACCCAAGCTTAGGTAAGCACAGTCCAACCTGTGAGTAGAGTAAAACTGTTAAGCTGTGATAAAAGGGCCCAGTGTTTACTGGGATCTCCCATTGCTTTCATACTCTCCAAGAACTGCTTCTCAGTCTCAGATTCTGTTTTGTTGGCTGGCTTGCTTTTGCCTCAGATGGATATAAACTCTGCAGTTTATAATTCAGAAGAAACTTTGCCCTTGTATTCATAGTTGGAATTTCCAGTCAGCTAACTCAATGCTATGTGCAGCTTTGCTACAGCAGCAGCTTCCTATACTAAAGATGTGATTGTTAGACCTTCCCTGTTAGCTAGACAGGCAAGGGTAAAAATGTGCATTTTGTTAACTGATAATGTAAAGTATGTGCTATGTATTGAACTGTTGTTTTATTCTTCTGAGTTATTTCTCATCACGCCTGTTCCATTCTGGGTGTTTTTATGGGTTTTTTTTGTTTGTTTGATAGTCAACCGCAAGCACAAGTGCAAGATGAAGAAATTACAGAAGATGACCTCCGTCTTATTGAGGAGAGGGAATCTTCCATTAGGCAGCTTGAGGTACGTACAAGTGGTTTTACAGCAGAATATGCTTTTAAAGTTTCCAGAGAAAAAAACTTTTTATAGTGGTATGAGCCTTAATTGCAGGCGTTAATCTTGAGGGGTTAGGGTTTGTTTGTGGGTGTGGGTTTTTTCCTTCAAAACTACGAATGTTGCCTTTAGATGGTATGTGAAATGTGCATTAGAAATCTACTGTATGAAAGCCGTGTTTTGATACTGTGTTTAACTTCAGTGATTCCTTTATGGAATAAGAGAGTGCTCATGTGATTGCATGAAAAAATATATATCCTTTTTTTCCAACATAGTGGTCATATTATGTAACCTTTTTTAACAGTGACTATAAAAGAAGCAAATTCATACCTTTCCTCCCAGGTATTCCTAAAGTATTGTTCAGCATCTTCATTTTGTAATCGGCTTTTTTGAACACTTCTTCGGAAATACTGAGATGCTATGTTTTATTCAAACTTCTGTAATTAAAGGCTTGTCAAAAAGTTAAAAGCATTTAAAAACAAGATGTAAACAACACAAGAAATTGTCACATGTGATGAAATACTGACATCAAGAGACTTCTGTGAAGACAAAATGAATTTTTGCAGCCAGTCTGGAATCCACATCTCTACTATTAACAAGAAAGATGCTGGAACTGGGGTTTGTCAGGAAATCTTTCTGATCCATGTGGCAAAATCCATTCTATGTCTGAATTTTGCAATAATCTCTCCCTTGCCACCCATATGTTAACATACAGTGAATTGAACTAAACATGTATCAATCATTAGTTCAGAAGAGATCGTGTGCACAGTGGTAACGTGACATCTATCACTTCAGCATAACCAGATGGTAATAGGGTAATATAATACAGGTGCAGCAGCCTGGCCATATTATAGAGGTAATTTCTGTAAACAGTGCTGCTTGTGAAATTTATGTATCTTTAATTTAATAGATGTACTAAAACTAATGCAAAATACTTTCTGCATGTGCTTGTATTCATTTGGGTTAAAGGGATAGCTTTTAAGCAAAGTTGGCATGAGCCTGCCCCTTCAGTTAAACTAATACAATGTATGTAGACAAGCCCTCAGCAATGAGAGATCCTGTTTGTGATATGACTTGAAGTGTACTTTGTGCACATACTCATCTTTAGTTAGTTTGATTATAATAAACTTGCTCTCAAAATACAAAAAAGCTTTCCAAATAAACATATTAAGATGGGGTTTTTTTATCCTATAGTGTAAAGAGTCATGGATGTGTACTTGGGAGGAGAAGGAGCAGTATTTGTATCTAAATGCACAGAGATCCTGGAATATGTTACGTCAATTAATGTGCTGATTGTTTCCTTGCAGGCAGATATTATGGACATCAATGAAATTTTTAAAGATTTGGGAATGATGATTCACGAGCAAGGTGATGTGATAGGTAAGTCCAACTCAATTTTTCTCTGAAAATTTTTTATTCTGTCTCCCTTGCAGCAATGTAGAACTTCTTTTGCTGGAAAAATTCCAGTAATGAGAACATCAATGCTAAAGGAAATCAGGTGCAACCTGATAATAGGTAGACTGGCTGAGGTGCTGGGAATACGTTAAGAAAGTGTGCTTAAAGTGTAATGTAAAACAAAAATGTAGTTTTTAATGTGTATAATGTGTTTAAAAGTAGTTCTTGGAACTGTTTGTACACAAAATTGGAGTTCATGTGGGGAGTTTTACTGTATTGACTAGTGATACAAGCGTGCAGATTTAGCGAGGATTCCTGCTTTACCCTCCATGCAGACAAGCTTATTCTTTTAAGAAAATGTGATTGGAAAATACATTTTCTGAGTCTGCTGTTAAACCATGCTGTTGTCTGTGTCCAGCATACATTTGCAGGGTGGCTTCTGTCACCTTAGCCCATAATCTGTTCAAGATCTCGTCATATTTTTCCATGAAAAAAATCTGTGTCAGCATGATAGAATCCGAAACTGGAGTCATGCCTCTTGGGGTGTTTTGTGTGTCTATTTCCTCTGATTTCATAGGCCTTAGGGCTTTTTTTAATCTGAGCAGAGGGCAGTCAGTAGCAAGCTGGGGGACAGAAAAGTACTGAAAGTTTCTACCCTGGTCAGTTTCTAAGGCTCAGCCCTGCTTCTAGAGCAGGGGAGCTGTTACTAACATGAATTCAGCCACTCATTGCCTGGGTCGTTTGGAAATGAACTCGGGCATAAGTATAGATGGGTCAAATTTACATAATGCAAGGTATAAAACTTTGGGTATTGCTGAAGACACCAGCAGTTGAGGGGCAGCTATTACATATGCTCTTAAGTGTATTTCAGCATTCCAAACCTTTGGCTGGGTTATGACTAACCAAAATTTGAAATATTTTCTTTTAAAATACAGACAGCATAGAAGCCAATGTGGAAAATGCAGATGTACATGTGCAGCAAGCAAACCAGCAGCTATCAAGAGCAGCAAACTACCAGGTAATGTCAGTGCTGACTGCCAGTTGTAACTGTTCTTTCTCAGTAGTCCTGACTTCCACTTACTTATGCAGTTCAGATTTTGCTTATCAGTTTCCTCAAGGCTTGGAGACTTACTTAAAGGTTTATGCTAGACTGTGATGGTACTCCTAGGTCTCTATGAAACAAAAGTCAATGACCTCTGAAAACTTCGGGTTTCCTGTAAAATTAGCCAGGCTGTTTCAGAGCAACTGGAGTTACACCTTTATTTAAAAACAAACAAACAAACCCCTCCTTTTAGTTCCTGTGTACAGAGAGTGAGCCGCTAAAGATCACTGGAGGAGTAGGGAAGATAGGCAGAGAAGTCTTTTGAAGATGCTGCCAGCCTGCTAGCATCAATTTTTGCTGTCCGAAATCTTCTTAAAGCTGTATATATCCAGCTTCTGTTGATTGCTACCCTGATGTATTTCAAACTCTCGAACTTTTTTGAAAAGCCTTTTAAATACCTTTAAATGCCACTTCTTTATAACATTTTGGAATGTATTAGAAATAATCTTATTAGTAATAAATCTTCCCTTTTTAGTCAGTTAGTCCTTAAGACTTTCTTTTTATCCTCTTACGTGTGTTAGTAGCCAGGACAGTAAATCAATGACAAAATATCTGAAGGATTGCCTGCTGATTTCGGAAGTGGGAGAGGGGAGGGGGTAGATGCATTCTTGAACTGTATTCTAGGTGGCACTAATTGGCACATTAAGTATGGTTGATGCTGCTACTTTGATACTGACAGCGTTCAGGAAAAAAAAATAGTAGTAGCCAAAATTTTCTGTGGAAGGTGTTAGTTTTCTGGTTGAAATTTTAAATTAGAAACTTCGTGCTTTATCTAGAGGAAGAAATGATGAATATCTTCTGATCTCAAGGGAAGGTTACCAAGAGTTTTGACAAGCTTCTGTTCAGTGGGTCTTAAAGCAGAGACCAACTACTCTGCAGAGTTGGCCTGTGTTTGAAAGGATTGCGTAGTTTGCTTCGGATTTGAACTTCCCTTTGCTTGAAAACTCACCTTTGTTCCAAGATGCTGAAAAATCATTTCCACTTTCAGCAGACTTATTTTAATTTCAGCAACTACTATATCTGTATGCTCTGACCCCCTCAAGGAAGTGTTAGGGGCCCAGGCATCCTGGCAAGGATGAGTCTGCACATGGTTGGCACCTTCACCACTCCTGTTTGTGGTTGGACGAGGTATGCACCTCCCATCTGCCATGTGGGGTGCATTCACGCAGCAGAGCTGTTTGGGAAAAGCCAGGCTCCTCTCCTTTCTTTCCCCCTCCCCCTTTACCACTGCTGCTTCAGCAGTTGTAGAAATGGTGATCAAGCATATGAGGAAATAAGATCTCCATGTCTTTAGCCCACTAGTGTGCTTAAGTAGTGTTACAGGGAAAATGTTTTGACTTCGATGCAATGTTGGCAAGAGGTGGTCTCCAGGATGAAAAAGGAAGAGACTAGGAGTGTAAGGAGAGAATCTGGCCACATATTAAATAAAAAAGAAGATACTCTGGCAAACTGATTGAGTTCTAGCAAGTAAAATGATGAAATAAAGAAATCTTAGCCTGCCAATAGGAGAAGAGAAGCGGCAGTGAGATACTAAAACTAGAAGAAGAGAATAGTTAAGACAAGAAACTTGGTAGTGTGGGTGGTACTGGGCAGACAACTGGCAGCTCCAGTGAAGAACTGACACAGATGTAGTTCTTCATGGGGCGGGAAAAAACCAAAAACACCCAGGCAGAACCACCTCTGCCAAATAAAGCGAAGTGTGGCTTTGCTTCTGGAGCTGTGGTCTAGAATCCCAAGATTTGAGTGTTATTGTCCCTTGACTATCAGCAAAAGCTTGTGAAACCCACTGGTAATTTCCTTTCCTGCTGTGAAGGAAACCTTCAGATTCCATATCCTTCAGACAAAGGATGACAGACTGCTGCTAGTCTTGGGTGGTCTGGTATCTCAAGTTACAGACCTGTAGGGGAGATGTGAAAATTCTGGACATACTCATTACTTACACTTTATTGTAGTGACATCTATATAACTGGAGTCTCTAGTCAGGTCTCTTTCTTTTTTTTTTCCTTTCCTTTTTGTTTTTTTAAGAGCAAGTTGTACCTAAGAAACTTGACAAAAACAACTTTACAATAACTCTGCGAATAAATGCAAAGTCAATCTTTCAGAAGTCTAAAATTGCAGTCCTTTGTCCCCATCTGTCTATATATTAATAGTCTTAAAATAATTTTTTTTCCCTAGCGGACCATTTCTACCTCCTCTGCTGTGCAGACTGATTGTCCGTTTTCCTCTGTATATGGTCACCTGCTCTCTCACGTTTTCTTTCCCCTAGTGTCCTAATTACATCCGTTCATTACATTACTGCATTTTCTTTCATTAGTTTATTATGTATGCCAGAAAATACAACTGAAATATTTCTGTTGAATAATATAGCCGTAAAAGTAACTTGTGGATAACTTAGCTCTTTTTTTTCTTGAACAACTTTGTATGACTTCTTGTTAGTAAGGACACAATTTAGTTAGATTGCACAAGCAGTAGGACCATAAAAGCGTTTGAATAGTCTTCTGATGTGGTGGTGCAGTTTTAATCAACTTTGTTTTTTTCTCTATTGGCAGCAAAGGTCCCGAAAGAAGATGTGCATCCTCGTTATTATACTTGCTGTTGGAGTATCGCTTCTTGGAATCATCATATGGTTATCTACAAAATAAGTCTATGGAGAAAGCGTTGTAATTGGTATTTAAATTATGAAAAGAAATTCCTAATCATGGTTTGCTCATTGTGAAGCTGAGTAAAATAATGGTTCTGTACTTCATCACACTTACTTTTTTTATAAGACTTTTTGTTTTAACCTGGGAAGTAATGTTTTCTGTACTACCATCAGTATAACTGCCTGTCCTCTTGGATGTGGGTGCTGTGTTACCAGAAAAAAAAAAACCAGTGAAGGTCATAAACTGTTCCATTAACTTAAACATAAAAACCTCTTGAGGTTTAGGGGGCTAATCAAAATCCTGATAATTTGTTTTGACAGGGCAGTAATTATCTTTTGGGATATTGCTAAATGTTGCTGCCAAAACAAACTCCTGAATTGTTGCTTGAAGCAACGAATTCACATCTCAGAAGTTATTTTTAAGTTAGAAATGTCTTTCTATCTTTCCCTTCCATCCCACTCACCTGCCCATTTGATATGGGTGGTTCAAAAATAAAATGTAGGTTGCTGAAGTTGGTGTGATCTCTCTTTTATAACTGAAGCCTCTGAATTAAGCTTTCAGTTTGCCTGAAATCTTTTAGATGCTTCATATTATCTCTGTATCTGGTGTTGAGTATGGTTGTGCCTGGAAGCCTCCTGCAAAGGTCGGTAGGGTGAATGATGTAATTATGTGGATTTTTTGTTTAAGTTCTTGCATTAAGAAATACTGTGTTTTATGTGCACACGTCTGGTATCTTTGCATCTGAAGTGTGCATCAATGAGCTTGGCTAGATGAAAATAAGCTCTAGTCTGTGAATTCTTAGACTTACTGGGAAGAATAGAAATTCCCAATTTCCGAACTGCACTTGAATGTCACTGTTCTGAAACTACTGTGATTCGGTTTCCATGAACAGGTCCAAAGTTGTATGTGAGGTCTTTCATACAGCTGAAGAAAGGAAGATTACAAGTTCAATTCCAAGTTCAACAGTGGTATTTGAAATTAAGTTGAAATTGGTTGAACTGATTCAAACTGTTTAAGACGTTTGATGCTTATAGCCTTTAAAATGACCTTTTTCCTTTGTGCCATTTTGTACTAATATATTAAAAATGTAACAACACTTTTTTGCCAATTAATCTATTTGCCTTTTTAATTGATCTTGGTGAACTAATCTGAAAAGTGTACAGATGAAAAAGTCACTTAATCTGTATTTTATAAAGTTATTGTGCACTAGACTGATAGAGAATGCACTGTTCACATGGTGAGCTACAAAATATTTGGGAACAATCTAACTGTAAGCATAAATGGACTTCAGAATTGTAACTGTGCAACCAAAATAAAGGTCTTTTAAAGAGTACGTTTTTTCTAGTAGTTCCTTTTTTTTTTTTCAGAGTTCATCTTTACAAGCACAGCTGTCATCTTTGCTTTGATGTAAATGATTGAAACTTCTCTGAACAACTCCAGAGAATTTCGGCCCTGATGGCTGATCAGCCCAGAGACACCTCAGTTCCTGTGCTGCACTTCATTAATGAAAATGCTCCTGGATCTTGCGTTCCCACCTGTGTGAGCCC
Organism: Balaeniceps rex; assembly: GCA_013401315.1. NCBI lineage: Eukaryota > Metazoa > Chordata > Aves > Pelecaniformes > Balaenicipitidae > Balaeniceps > Balaeniceps rex. The sequence continues at coordinate 23,444 of VYZW01054674.1, forward strand.
AGTCTCAGGAGGAAAGGTTGCTTCACTTCGTGTGGCTGCTGATAGCGGGTGTGAGGGGTAGACTCTTACTAGCTCTCCTTCAGCATAGCATGAAACTTTTGAGGGATGGGAATCCATGGTGCAGGAAGGAGGCTTGTGCTGCTGTATTTGGATTCCCAAAAGCAACTCCTGTGAAACTGTATGATTATGTTCTATGTGACATGGAAAAAGCCTATGAGATTGAAAGGGGAATTTAATTTTCATGTAAGTTGCAGGATGGACTCTTGTGTGTTGAAATCCCCACTACTGTGTTCCTGTGGCTGCCTTTGTGCTGCGAGCAAGGCCGGGACTCCATTACCCTTACTTGTTAACCATCAGATACGCTTTGGGCCATGGTAAGGCTGGCACTAGTAATGCTAATGCCTCTTTTTGTTTCCAGACTACACTAGTCTAAACTAGAAGAGCAGTCAGCATTTTGGCTGAGTAGCTTTCTCACCAGTGAAATGTCTGAAACTGACTTTGGAAGTTTCCCGACCTTAGTGTTTAACAAACTCTACACTATTGCAAACAGACGCAGAAGAGTGGCCTGATCCTACTTGCCCAGGAGATCCTTGTCTCTGTTGCAATACCTAATACCTGCTTCTGTCAGTGACTGGCTGATTCCACTGACATGCTTGGGATGGAAAAGCAGCACTTCAGCAGCAGATCTTCAGCCCTGACTCCTGGCAGATCAGAAATTCTGTCTCTGTGTGATACTTGTCACATTCCATACGCATTGCAATTTGTTTGTTTTTCTGCTAGGAGGGTTCTCTACTAAAAGACTTATCAAGTTGAAGAATATTGCTCATCTTGGGATGAAATGGTATATTTACTACTGATTGCCTGTTTACCTTATAAAGGGATGAATACCTTCCTTATTGAGTTTATCCAGCAGTGACTGTAAGGCAGAATAGCCAGTATGTAAAGCTTCATCCATCAGGAGCTGGTGAGAATCAGACTGGGGCAACAATTTTGAGTGACTTAGAAATTCTGCGAGTTGCACAGCATCACATTTCCCAAACCCACGCTGCAACCTGGTACCTCTGTTTTTGTTCTTCTGCATCTGATTTGTCTGCATGTCTGTATTTCCCACATGTGGACGGCTCGCTCTTTTTTAGGCAGTCGTGCACCTTATCTGTTCAGCTATTCTCCGGTGGTAGTGGCTCAGGCACTGTCAGGGAGAAGAGCGCTGCTGAGAGCCATGGTGCATGCACTGCTTGCTTTCATTCATGATCTCCTACTCATAAAAACTGCTTATGGGGTGTGTTCCCTCTTCCACGTACTCTCAGACAAAAGATTTCTTCCTTGAATCCCAGTGGAGGCGGGACACTGGAGCCCTTTACCCTCTGGAAGAGGTAAAGGGCCGGCTGTCAAAGTTATGGGGATGTCTCTGACTGCCTCTGGGCAACCAGATGGGGGCTGGCTGGTACCAGCAGGCTGGGCTGCCACTGCCCTGCTGACCTGGCAGAGGGTGGTGGGGAAGTGTCATGGTTTAACCCCAGCTGGCAAGTAAGCACCACACAGCCGCTCGCTCACTCTCCAACGCCCCGCGCCCCATCTCCATGGGATGGGGGAGAGAATCAGGTAAAAAAACAAAAGTAAAACCCGTGGGTTGAGAAAAAGGCAGTTTAATAGGACAGCAGAGGAAGGGAAAATAATAATAACAATAGAAGAATATATAAAACAAGTGATGCACAATGCAATTGCTCACCACCCACTGACTGATGCCCAGCCAGTCCCTGAGCAGTGATCGCTGCCCCCCGGCCAACTCCCCCCAGTTTATATACCAAGCATGACGTCATATGGTATGGAATACCCCTTTGGCCAGTTTGGGTCAGATGTCCTGGCTGTGCCCCCTCCCAGTTTCTTGTGCACCTGGCAGAGCATGGGAAGCTGAAAAGTCCTTGACTGGTGTAAGCACTGCTTAGCAACAACTAAAACATCAGTGTGTTATCAGCATTATTCTCATCCTAAATCCAAAACACAGCACTATGCCAGCTACTAGGAAGAAAATTAACTCTAGCCCAGCCGAAACCAGGGCAGAAAGTCAGCACTGGAGTGTTTACACACAAGCTCCTGTGCCTGTTGGAGAGACCCGCCTGCAAGGCCCTAATTGCTCATTAAGAATCTTGGTGCTATTAATTTTTCAAACTTGATTAGGCAGAAACAAAGTGTTGGGCTTTTTTGTATTTAGAGTGTCCATGTTGGGGGGCATAAATAGTCCTTTTTAATCAGCTCCTAATGGAGCTCCTCTCCTTCTATCTTTTCCCTCCCCTGCGTACATGCACGTTTAGCTGTATAAAATGCAATTTCCAAGTATTTAAAGAAAGCTTTGATATCTATTAAGAACCCGGTAAAACATCTGGATGTAACATGTATGAGTCAATGTTTTTAGAACAAAGATTTTGGCTGTTCCAAATTATCCATCGATATCTGTCGGATTAGCAAGGCCAAAAACTGCAATCAAAGCACCCTTCATTTTACTGAAGGAACCTGGTAAGAATAGTTCCTTTGTAGTTATCTTAACCACACGCCAGGGGTGCTTTTCTGTTCTTTCTTGTTTTTTCAAAGAACTGAAAAACACAGGGGCAGACAGCTTTTTAAAGGAGCTTCCCCCCCCCCCCGCACTT
>VYZW01054674.1:26097-46290 GCA_013401315.1 Balaeniceps rex
TTTTAAAGCCGGCCCCCCCCCCCCCCCGCACTTCCCCCCTTGGAAATTGTTCATGATAATCAGCAGGGTATACAATATCCCCAAACTAACTTCATACCAAAGAGCCTTCTTAAGTCACCCACACGCACACTGTGTGCATATAGTCAGCAAATATGTTTGATGTCAGAGGTGTGGGCTAGATTTTAGGCATCAAAAGTAGTTTGAAACCATGAAAAAATTTTTAATCTTGGGAAGTAAGGGGTCAAAAGGTGGGGGGGAGGGAGATAATGACATAATCTGTTAGTAAAGTTTGAAAGATCAAATACGCTTGTAGTTGATCACCAGTTTGGGATGTTTCAAGGACTGCATTACTGGGTGTCACGTTTGGAAGAGGCGATTTGGTTTGCTTTTGTTTAGTTCTGGTCGAACCTATTTGATGCTTTCAGGAGCAGAAGGTTAGTGAGAGAGGAAAGAGCAGAGATCTCCTTGCTGCTGGATATCAACATTTGATGAATTTCTGTTTCTTATGATACCTACGGTGCAAAGTGGTGCTTAAGTGCATAGCATGCAGCTTTCCTTTTCAGTTTGCAATTAAGTCCAAATCTCTCACCCAAAGCTGTTGAGTGAGGACTAATTATTCTCTGATGAGGTGCCCACCTGCAGAGCCATTGTAGATGCTACTGCAACATAGAGCTGCAAGAATAAATATCTGAAAGCGATCGGCTTTCAGACATCTTTGTCCTTGTACGTGTCTCCGATGGTGCCCCTGACACTGCAGAAGTTTCTATAGCTTAAGCATGCAAATGATAAGGCGTTTATTTAGGTTTTTGTGTGTCCTAAACGTATTCAGTGATAAAGGAAGCCAAGTGTTTGCACAACAGCAAGGAACTCTACAAACCCTGAAATAACCAGAAAAAGTAGCAAAATGTTCATTTTTGAAAGGCATGCTGTATTCCCTCTAGTAGAACATCATGAGAGCACCAAATGATGTCATAATTTGCTATTTATACAATTGATTCTCTACTTTCCCCATTGGCTATTTTGAACGCCTAGGCTTCAATGCAGCTGCAATGATTCTTTTTGCTCCTATTCCAAATATCAGAAACTATTCTAAATACCAGAAACGCGGGGTAAGGGAATGCATCACACTTGTTGATGTTTGCAAGAACATTCTGAAGAAGAAATACTCACTATACATGTCTGCTTGTTAATAGTCATGCCTCAGTCCACAACACAGCACTTTTCTGCTACTGCTGAGAAAATAGATTTTTCTGATTTAAGACAAAAAAATAACCCAGATTAAAAGGCTTGTTAGCACAAGAAAATTAATCACATTGCAGCTTTGATTTTATTAATGTAACATATTTTAGAATATGTCTTGTAAAAAGTGGGGGGAAAAAGTAAAAATAACAAAAAGTTTGGGGGTTACTAGCAGCATAGTTCACCCCCCTCCCCCAACCAAGTTCTTCAAGATTCATCCTGGACTGAGTTATGATCATGTTTTTCCTTTATTTAATGTTTATGCAGAAAATGTTTGGTCTTTGGCAGTGCAGATTGAAGTCTGAAGAGGTAATAAGGGTGGGAAGGAGCAGGCAAACTGCATAATCCAGGCAGTGTAAATGATAATATACCTTTCTGCCTTTACTCAAAAAAGGAAAAGCTGCTGGAGCTATTGCCGTCACTGCTGAGCTTGCAGTTCAGGGGGAGGACTCGACCCTGCTCAAGACCCACAGTGAGTGCCTCAGCGACAGCTTCAGCTGCCCACTGGATGGACCTTTACCTAAAGGAGGTAAGCGGGGACAAGGGGACGATCTTTTCTGCTCTAAAGGAGAACATCAGCCAGCAACTTGCGGAGAGGGTAGATAAATATATTCCCTGCCATCTGTGCTGTGTTCGCTCCCTTGCACCCACCCTCGCACATGCCTGGATGTTCTCTCTGCAGAGGGATTGAAAACCCAAAACTGGGTTCCCAGAGCCCAGCACAAGAGAAGAATTAGACCTTCGCGTCTCGAGCTCTTCAAGAACTTCTCTGCCACACAGTGTCACTGAAATAGCGAGAAGCCTTATTGTCTGGTAGGCCGTTCCCTGACAGCTCTTCTTCAACCAGATGAAGAATAAATATAATCTTGGAGACTCGCCACTGTGTTGTCAGGGAGAATTAGGCTGAAGAAGCTTGGAGGATTAGAAATGCTTATTAAAAAGTAGATTTAAACTGTGTTTGTAAGATGACAAAAACAAGTTGAGGCTTTCTCATCCTGTGTCAGCCTCGGTTTTGATGTCTTTGGCAAATCATTATTTAAAATAATAAAGAGAGAAATTTCAACAGAGAAGGAAACTAGAGCATTTGTCCCTGATCTGCATTGTTTCTATTAGTTTATAAACTAGTTTGTAAATTCCCAAGCAGGGAATTGTAAACCTTGATGCTCTAGGGGCAGAGGGGCTGTCTCTGCAGCAATGAGCCACTGTCCTTCTTCCACTGCAGACCCACGGTGACGTCCCTGGAAAAGGGCAGTCTGGCACCTGAGCGGCCAGACAAAAGCACAGGGCATCATTAATTTTCAAGTCTTAAGGCAAAAGCAGGCTTTTCATTTAAAGGATGAAATACTTTTAAATACCAGCTGCTGCAAGAGGAATAGATGCGTGTCTCTCTCTGATGCCTGGCTTGAGTTTTAGAGTTGGGGAGAGGGCTCTTCTGCAGCCTGGTCAGCCGTCACGTGCTGGGGCGGGATGTGGTAGTTATTCAATCTCGTCTGGTTGCAAATAGGAATGGAGTCAGGTGTTTGAACACCTGAAGAATCTGAAATTGCAGTGAGAAAATGCAGCTGGATTGTTGGCAAGAGCAACTTGGGTATCTCTTAATAGTTGCTTTGCAGATGAGTGTTGGACTGGTTCTTGTCTGTGGTGCCTTGAGATGAGTGAAGAATTTCTTCATTATTCTTTTTGTGGAAGTTTCTTTCACAGTTTTTGTATCTGGATGTTTCAATAAAGGGCCAAAATTACCTGCTCCTAATCTGTTTTGAGGAGAAAGGATTTCGTTAAATATGTTTGGAATATAAAATATATTTTGCAATATACAGATTTGCTTTCAGTGCTGTATAAACTGAGGGTAGTGGTTTGTATGATATTTGAGATTTATTCAGGAAAAATATCAGTATGATTCTGTAAGATGTTTAAGATATTTTCTTGGTTGCTCATTATGCTAAACTAAACGAGCGGCTACCTGGAAAGATGGGCTGTTTCAACAGGATTTCCATAACCCTTAGTTTGGGGCAGATCGTGACTGTCTGCGTGGACTGAGACCCTGTCAGCTTATCTACGTAGCGTCCCCGTCCCTTTGAAACCATCTCTGTGAAGCACTGCTTACAGTTTGTCCTTGCAGAAACTTAACAGGAGAAGCAAACACTGGTTTTTGCAAGGGGGGGTGTATCTGATTCACAAACAGAGTGTGGGAGGTGCACAAACCAGCACAGGGAAGGCAACCAGAGCTACAATCCACCTCTCGGGCTTTGCCACCCTTGGAGTGGTGCCCTCAGAAACTGAGGTCCCTTCTCCAGGACTCGGACTCTCCTCCTTCAGCATCTTCCCTGTGCTCCCCATGCCAACTCACCCAGACAGGAGGCTTTTTTTTTTTTTTTAAAAGCAACTCTTTGCACAATTTATCCCAGTCTTGCCTTTCCTACTGGCAGCTTTTCCCCTGTTCCAGCCTTCGCCTGGCAGCCGTACGGGCAGAACCAGCTCTGCTTTAAGGTTCTGCCTACCCCATTGTGCTGACTTTCTTTTTGCAAATAAGGTCATTTAGGTTGGCTACATGATTGCTATGCAAGTCAGTAGTTCTAGGCTGGGAACAAACATTTTATTCACTCCGTGTCAAAGGCATTCAGTGATGGAGCAATCTGACATCGTCAATTCAGTAACTTTCATGAACTTCTCAACCAGCTGTAGCCTTGATCTCAGTGTAGCTCCTCCCAGTGAAGTGGAAAATTCAGTTTGTTTCTTCTGGCAGACACAGGAGTGAGATTTTTTTTTTTAAATCCCTGCAGTTCTAATTTTATGATGGAACTGCACCTGAAAACAGGCAAGTACCCAGTAAGCCAAGCATTTTCTTACAAGTCAACCCTCCTGTCATCTCCTGTGCCCCTTCCCTGANCTGTCTGCGTGGACTGAGACCCTGTCAGCTTATCTACGTAGCGTCCCCGTCCCTTTGAAACCATCTCTGTGAAGCACTGCTTACAGTTTGTCCTTGCAGAAACTTAACAGGAGAAGCAAACACTGGTTTTTGCAAGGGGGGGTGTATCTGATTCACAAACAGAGTGTGGGAGGTGCACAAACCAGCACAGGGAAGGCAACCAGAGCTACAATCCACCTCTCGGGCTTTGCCACCCTTGGAGTGGTGCCCTCAGAAACTGAGGTCCCTTCTCCAGGACTCGGACTCTCCTCCTTCAGCATCTTCCCTGTGCTCCCCATGCCAACTCACCCAGACAGGAGGCTTTTTTTTTTTTTTTAAAAGCAACTCTTTGCACAATTTATCCCAGTCTTGCCTTTCCTACTGGCAGCTTTTCCCCTGTTCCAGCCTTCGCCTGGCAGCCGTACGGGCAGAACCAGCTCTGCTTTAAGGTTCTGCCTACCCCATTGTGCTGACTTTCTTTTTGCAAATAAGGTCATTTAGGTTGGCTACATGATTGCTATGCAAGTCAGTAGTTCTAGGCTGGGAACAAACATTTTATTCACTCCGTGTCAAAGGCATTCAGTGATGGAGCAATCTGACATCGTCAATTCAGTAACTTTCATGAACTTCTCAACCAGCTGTAGCCTTGATCTCAGTGTAGCTCCTCCCAGTGAAGTGGAAAATTCAGTTTGTTTCTTCTGGCAGACACAGGAGTGAGATTTTTTTTTTTAAATCCCTGCAGTTCTAATTTTATGATGGAACTGCACCTGAAAACAGGCAAGTACCCAGTAAGCCAAGCATTTTCTTACAAGTCAACCCTCCTGTCATCTCCTGTGCCCCTTCCCTGATTTACATCTGAATATTGCCAGGACAGTGGAAGTTTGACCTCAAGTTTCTTTTTTCCCCCAGACCTAAGATATCCATAAACTCTCTAGCTAAACTGCAACTCCTCTGGATTTTCAGTAGAAATTATTTCTCAAAAAAAAAAAAAAGTATGAGGTTTGTGATTCATCCATTTGCAAACACAGCTCTGCATAAAAAGGCTGAAGGGGTATTTTGTAAACCATGCACATAGACTAGAACAGCTCTGAAACCCCAGAAATATTACATAAAGACCACAAGACTAAATGAAAGTAAGAAAAATATTTGAGGGGAGAGGATGAGGTAGAGGAGACAGAAACGGATCTTTTTATGGCTTGTGCTATAGAGAAGGGCAGAAACAAATATAACAGCTGTAGGTCTGAGAAACTGGACGTGACTGTGGAGGGTTGTACTGAATAACACTATGCAACATTGTTCTGGGCAATAAATGGTGGCTGACTGTCACCCCGTACAGATGACTCAAATTTTGGAAATTACTCTTCTATGAATAGCCTTCTAAAGCTGACCTTTTCTACAGCCAGAAAAACCATCTTTGCTGTTGTTGTTTTACAGCTTTGGGAGGGAAATAAACCAGGAGCTTTTCTGCATGTTATGTTTTATTCGTGTCCTAAGGCTTCAGTAGTCTGGTGGAGTCATTTTTGTTATGAGTCTAGAGAAGCACTCAGATCCCTGAACTTTTCTTGACTTCCCAGTTACGTTCTTGTTTTCTGGGCAGGGTGTGTGCAGAGCAAAAAAATGTAAGGAGGACCGGAGCAGAGGCAGAGTGTGTTAGGAAGGCTTGTAAAAGGATTAAGAAGACCAAAGTAATGGCATCACAATAACATCAAGAAATTGAGATATACAGGCATAATTCAGTTTGGCTATGCATGAGTTGTTATAAGACAAAATACATACCAGTCTCAAAAACTTAGACACTTAGCAAGTCAGATATTTTATTAAATCATGTTCAAAATTTCCAGAAGGCATAAATATATTTTCCTTGACAGCATCCTTAAGGTTGCAAAGGGTCCAAGGGTGTTGGTATTTTAATTACTTTTGGTTCTTAATTACTTTTCTGCCTCCTCATCTCTGCTGTTCTATCGGGAAGGTGCTGGTGAAGGAAATGGGCTGTTCCCAATGCATGTTTGTTCATTTGTGCTTTTCACCACCCTGCACCAAAATCATACCTGCAATACTCCTATGCTACTCTGTGGGGATGTTTCTAGCAAGAACCCTGCCCCAAGCTATGTTCTCCGCTTGGATGCAGAAACTCTGATTCCCAAAGCAACACAAGGGCAAGACTGATCAAGAAAGATTTTTTGAAAGGTGTGTCCAAAATACCACTTCAGGTACTGAAGATGTAGTAAAATCTTACGCTTATCTGACATGGTGCTCTTTGATGCCAAGGAAACCTTGAATATCTTAATCTGGCAACTAAACTTTTTTTTTAGAGTCCCAAATTTGAGCTGGCCTTCAGTAGTCGTTCCTAAAGGGAGAACGGAGGGGTTTCCTCAGTTTGGTCCTCAGTCTTTCCTGGTCAGGCTTTGCCATGTAGATACGCAGAGGATCTTTTGATGAGGTCCTTAACAAAATCAGCCCAGAAGCATTTAAGGAAGGCAAAAAGTACAACGTTATCAAATGTGTTATCAGGAAACCATTTGTCTGATCAAAAATTCCTGAGCGCTAAAGAAAAAAACATACGGACTTTGTAAATCAAAATGTGAAAAGAGAATGCAAATTTAACAAGATTTAACCCAGCCTCTAACACAAGCTCTTTTCAGGAGCTGTTTGTTGTTTTGTTTTTTCTATTTATCCAGGGTTGTAAAATTTTCTGTGGATATGCATTACAGGATACTTCCCACTGTGCTGAGTAGTGCTTAGTGACTATTAGTCATTACGGTGCTAATAGTACTGATTTGCTTTTAATGGGTGCCAAAGTACCTTGTTTACTTTGTTAAAGATTCTGTGGGCAAGGGGATGAAGTAGACTTAAGAGGATGGCACAAGACTGGGGCTAGTCTGGACTGGTGCACGCGTGTCATCTCAGATGAGAACAAGTAGGTGACAACTGCACCTCAGAACCGTGCTGTTTTCAAGGTAGTGACTGGAAAATCATTTATTAAAAAAAAAAAAAAAAACCAAGCCAAACCAACAAACCCTAACTGTCTGCTTCAAACTCAGGCAACAGCCCAGTGGTACATTCTGAAGCCTGAGATGCTGTGGCATGCCTACCTAGGCTGTCTTTTCCCTCAAAGAGGATCAGAGAAACCTGGACAACCTGCACACCAGTCACCCTATTGGTGACATTTTTCCACCAGCTGTAAGAGCCCAGATTGGTGATATGCAGAGCAAGATCTGCCCCAAGATCTGCAGCCCAAGATCTGCAGATGCTGTCTGGAAAACCCTTGAGGGTGTTTTTTAGATCATTAGTTGAGATGAAGATTTGCTAGAAGAATAAACAGGTGGCTGTGGATGTCTCTTGAACTAGCGGTGATGTACTTCACAGAGAAATCTCTGACAAGAGGCTGTGAGCACGTAAACTAGCAATTTGCAGGGAAGTCTGGGTTTGGACTGTAACCTCTCATCCTACCAGGGATAACAAGAGTATGGTGTTAAAATAATACAGAAGCTCCTGAAAAATGCTGAGGAGTCAGACTCTGATCTATACTTAGCACTGTTAAATTACAGTACAGCACCAACAAACCAAAGTTCATTATTTGTAGACCATCTATTTAATGGAAAACTGAGAGTTTGGCTGTTGCAATGTTAGGCTTGTAGGAATAGAGAGAGATGAATGAAGCTAAACAAAAAAAGACATTATGGTTTAAAGTCCATGAAATGCCACTACTTACTGAAAATGACACAGTGTGCAACTAGGTTGGAAAGAAGTGGTCCACAACAGCATTGGTATCACATGAGTCTTCTGAGGTTGTGACCACAGATGGATGTCGACTGTGACCTCTTTCTCCAGCTTCCACAGAGGGTTTGGGAGAGAGCACTGAATTCGCTGCTTCCTCAAGGAGCTCTGCTTCAAAAGCAAAGCCATTATGGGCCCAGATGTGTGAGCTCCAGGGCGTTATGCTGCCAGAACAAATCATTGTCTGCTGGCAATAGCGGTATTAGTATTTTAAAGCAGATCTGTAAAACACTAACAGGGCAAGGGGCCACCAGAAAGCAAACGCTGCTGGTGAGTTTTGCTGATAAGTGCTAGTAGTAGTGTGTTGGCTGGGAAAGGAAGATGCAGTTTTGGGAACTGGTGTCTTTAAAGGCCTTAGCTTCAGAGACGGGAAATCTGCAAAGTGGTGGTGGAAGTGCAAGTTCCCCAGGCAGAGCTGCTGGGACCGGTCCCTGAAGAAGGAGAGCTTCTCTGTGCTCAGAGCCATTCCCCAACACTGCTGTGTCGGTGGCCTGTCTTACTTTATTGTATATCCCTTCCTAAAGGAAAATTGGAGATCCTCTCTAATGGAATTGCCCCTCCCAGCAGGGGTTGTAATTCCCTGTAGTTTTCCCTGTTGAGCAATTTCTGTATCCAGTTGACCTCAGTAGGGCGATTTTTCTCTTATTGGAGGAAGGAAAAGGTGGTGGTGGGGGAAGCTTCTTTTCCTGCTCTGAGGTAGAGTAGCGTATGAAAACATTACTTGTCTTCAAAATGCTGTATTATAAAGAAATCATGGACTGTGGAAGAATTTTCTGTTTGCAAGATGCTTCACAGGCCATATCATCACACAGCATCACCCAGGTCAGCTGCTTGAAATCTTGGCACCAGCACGGGGCATTTAAGGCAAAAAAACCCCAATCCTTTGCAAATATGCAGTTTGGGGATGCCTCTGACCTCCATTGAGAGGGAGGTTTGAGAATATTGTTTTGTACACATGTATTCCCATATCCAGATTGCACAAAAGCCACTGCTCTTATATTTGCACTGTTAATAGTTTGCTTGTGCAATTGCTGCAGAAATCTTTCTTGCCCAGCCCCCAGCACACCCCCAGGGCCCCCGGCTTTGCAAAAGGAGCGCTCCTGTTGATTCACAGCTTGTAGACTGGCCAGCTCTAACCCCCAAGCTGGCAGGAAGGGGGATCAGAGCTGTTTTCCTACCTTTATGACTTTTTCTCATAGAAATCTTTTTTTCTTTGGGAGTGGGGAAAGGACAGCCCTTGCTTTGGTGCTCCTCTGGGAGAGTAAGAGCCGGGGGGAGCCCCGTGTCTTCTTGTGCAACTTCTTCCCTGCTTTCCTCCACCCCAACCATGAGGTGACCACACAACCTGACCTGAAGTAAATTTAGGAATCAAGCAATCAGTCTTGATCCTCATATTTAAAAGTAAATGTTTTCCTAAATTAAAATATATATTTAAGGTTTGGTTTTTTTTTTACTTGTTAGCTTTTCATATTAAAGAACTGCAGCTCCTGGAAGTTCAAAGTAAGCTTGGTTACGGGAAGAGGTAGTTTCTTTTTCCCACGGTCCACCGATGTTTTGTCAAAATGGGATTACCTATGTATTTTGTTAATATCATGACTTGTCGCTAATACAAAAGGAATTAAAGCCTCAGTTAAAACAAAAGCGAGCAAATAGGCAGTCGCTTCTGCATGATCTTTGTTCTCCCCTCACACCCATGCAGCTTAGCACGCATGGAGTTGTCTGATGGCTTATAAAGCAAACAAGGACCCAAATTCATATCACCAGCAGACGGTGTTAAATACAGCTCCAGCCAGGAGTCCCCGCAAATAGTCTGTGGCTACTGAGCTCAGCTGGTACAGTCACATGTAGAAAGGTTGCTTATATAGGTATGGGTTTTGGGCTTTAGTCTCATGAATATATTAACAGACCTGTCATTGCCAAAAATTGAAATAACATGTACTCATGCTTTGGATTGGTGTTGTGTGCTCCAAGCAATGATTTGTTTAGTTTTGTTTGGAAGACTCCAGCTTTGGTGAAGTGAGCCCTAATTTGAAAATGATTGTATCTATGAAGGTTAAGACAGCTGCAAATCTCTACAGCAGTGCTCATGTGGGAGCTTCTGACAGCTGGTTTTCTCCTGATGTTTAGAAGAAACATCTGCGATCTGCTGTGGTCTGGACTTAAACTTTCTCAAAAAGTCTAGAAATCACTCCATCACACTTACTGTTTCTTCTGCAACACTGGCACAATGTCTGTGAAAAAATGTCAATGATTCATAAAATAATATGTACTGATGATACTGTGTCCTCAGCATAGCTGTATTATAAAAGAATAAGAATGCAAAAGTGTAAATAATTCTATTAGAGTAACTCTTAAATGACCAAACTGAGCATGGAAGAATATTTTACCACATATGGCATTCTCATATGGTCATAAATCATCCGTCCAGACCCCTCTCTACACAGCCAGCTACTGAGAAGGTGAATGGCGTTGTTGCAAAGAGATTACAAGACTTCCTCGTACAAATATGGGGCAGGGGTGTATAACATAACCTGGGAAAAAAGTGATTTATTTTCAAAACTATAATGAGCTAGGCTAGTTTAAAAGCTTTTAAAGCATGATTTTGGGTCTGCTCATTTGGAAAGCACTGGGTTAGGGAGTGGTTAGGGAGTGGTTAGGGCAGTAAACGGAGGAGCAGAAGCAGTGTAGGGAAGGAAGGGAGAGATGGGGAAAAAGTAGTAACTCCCAACTGGGAAAGCGATGGTGAATATCTGGGACTTGGCTGGGACAGCAATCTTTTTACCCAGTTCAGATGCAGTAAGAACAGGACATGTGTGGCAGCGCAAACACGCTTCAGATTGCATTACATCAATTAAAATCTCTTACAATGATAACTTGCCATTAGCATTGGAATTTAGCTTTCCTGTGATGATTTTTTTTTTTTTTATTTAAAATTTATGTCCTGCTATCACCTGCTGATGTAAAGGCCAGAATGGCCACTGTGACTCTGATGTCTGATCACTGTGGAGTATTGCCCAGAAATTTCTGCACCCAAATCACAGCTCTGGGTTGAGCTGGCACGTACCTGCATATAAGACCACAGGTCCTGCCTTGAAGACTGCAGGGCCTGAGTACTCACCACATCTTTTGGGAAGCTGGTCAGGCATTTATGGTTACCGTTTAGCTTTTCTATAAAATTGTCTTTCTTGTTTTGAATTTGAATGGCTTTTGCTGTCAGTGCTGTGGTTGGGTAATATCTTTATTCACAGATTATCTTTTTTACTCTTATTTTATCTATTGGTGTTTACAGGCCATGATCAACTCGCCTCTTACCTTTGACTCGGAGCTAAGAAATGGAAGCAGGTTTTTGAGGCCTTCAGTGAGTCTTTCAGTCATTTTCTGTATATTTTTGGTTTCTTAGCTATCTTTGCAGTGTGTGGACCCTGGAATAGGGGAAATAGCACAGCAATGGTTGCCTCCTTCCCTGGAGGCACAGCCAGCTCTCCTCTCTCTCATTGTTTCACACTGGGGGTCCCTGCTCAGTAGATTACGTAGCATGATGCCTCGGTCTCTTGCAGCATCACTGCTTCCAGAGCACTTTTTCTATCACATACCCATGACTTTATTTTTGCTACACTTGATGTTGTGGTCTTGCATTTTTGTGTTCATTCTTCAGGTCTGCTTTGTGTCCCCTGAAGTTAGCGATCATCACTAACATCACTGATGTCAAGAGATTATGTCATTTGTTAATACTAAGGATTTTAATCTCATTGCTTTCTGTCATATTCATTTTGACTTCATAATAACAGTGCTTGTTATTCTAGGTTTGAAACTTGACAAAAGCATCTATGCTTTTCAACAAATCCAAGAGAAAAATACAGACATTTTAATGATGACCACGTTAAACACCATATTTTGGAAATCTTATAGTAAACTTTCCTTCAAATCAGCAGGCAAGAATCTCGTTCCTCAACCTGTGTACACTTTGTACACATACACTTTATATATAAACTCCACATTTCAACAAAACTTTTTTCTTTGCTTAAATACAAGCCATCTTGTGTGTGCGTTAAGTGTTTGGGGGTGTGTGTTACATATATAGGAGCAAAATGTATTGCATCAGTTCTGAGTAAAAAAACTCACCTTGAAAGTTTGAGAGATGGGGGGTTTTGTTCCACCAAGGAATGTTTTCCTTCTCAAAAGCAAGGTTACTTCTCCTGTTTGCATTGGGAATTTACCACTGACTTCAGTGGAAACAGGACTGGGTTCAATAGTTTGCTGTGTTGAAAAATTCTGGAAACTTTTATGTGATGGTGTAATTGCAAGCTAATCTTCATAATTCGCTGGGAAGACAGATGCTACTGTTGTTGTCCAAAGGATGCAGTACATTTGGCACCCTCTTTCTGCTACATTTTTGTTTCTTGTGTGTATTTATAGCTTTGACTGGCTATGCAGGCTGTTTGCACAGGGGATAGGGCATGGGGATGCTCTCCACTTCTGCAGAATAACACATTCCCCTAAAGGCATCAAGTCCCACCTTCTGTTCTCCTTCTGTTTTGTGTTTGTTCTGCTAATTTTGACATAAATAAGAGAGGGAAAATAAACTCAGAGGTAAGTTATGCTCTCTGAATCCATCTGTCCAATTAGGAAAGAAGTAGAAATTGTTCATTTAGATTTACAAAACTGGGTGCCTATTGAGCTTCATGAAGTCTGCACAGCTTCTTAGAACAGTCATACAGGTTGAAAACCTATATCCACCAGTTGGTTTCTGAGCTATAGCAAGACAGAGAACAAAGCAGCAAGGAGTAGGGACCAGGAAGTGCCTTCCTCCCTTCCAAGAGCAGATGTGGGGGCTTCCAGTTGGTCAAATCAATACATAAGGTGCAGAACAGCAGTTACGGGCTTAAATGGCTGCTACGAAGATTAGCCACGTAACAGCTTTCTATTGGGAAGAATGGTGATGGATCTGAGTTGATTTTATGCAAAGGGAGAAGGAAAGAGGAGAAGAGAAAAAAATCCACACTGATGGACATCCTAAAGGGGAGGCTGGACAGACATCTCCTGCGTCTGACGCAGGTAAAAGCTGATCCTGCCCTGGAGTCAGGGCTTGGCTTAGATGGTCTCAGGAAGTTAATTCTCACCTGGGAAGTTCACTACTACTCTGATAAAGACTGTAATTTTGATTTTAGACAGTCTGTGTTAAGCNCAGTCTGACAATTATTTGACAACATGCATTATTTATTTTTTTAATAAAGGAGATGTTAATATTAAATCATTATTAACCCATTAGCATATACTCTGTCTCTCAGAAATTTAGAATTATGTGGAGATAGCAACAGACAAAATGTAATTAACCAGTAAAATCTGTGATAATCTATCTACAATCTTGTTATAACCTGTAATAATCCTGTTATTAAAAAATGAGTTGAATAACCTTGGTTTTCTAGATTTCTACTTACACTTAAAATTATGAAGACACAGCAGAGGGAAGCAGTTTGACTTCATTTTTTTCACTGGTGTACATTGTGGTGAAAGTCCACCTGGCACCAGTTGTGCTTCCTGGGGCCAGCTGGCTTCCTGCACTCTGCTGTTGCTCCAAATAAATAGATTCACCTGGCCATATGAGTGGAAGAGTAGAGGAGGTACTTTTTAGATGAAGAAATATTAGAAAAGAGGAACTATTTTATAGTGTTTAATCCATTAGGATGTTTTGTGTAATCACCAAAATCTTTGAAGCATTACTCAAAAATATGGATGGAATTTTTAATGGGACTATGAGAAACCAATTTAGAGGATTACCATAAACCACCCAAACCCAGAAGCCTCAGACTCCTCGTTTGTTTTGAAAAATTAATGTATGCAACTCTCAATTTCGTTGTTTTAATTTTTCAGCTACAGTTTTTGTGCATTTAAAGTCAGAAAGACTTCTCTCCAAAATATACACTGCTTTCAAATTCATTCTACATAATTAATTACTCGTTAATTCAGGCTTACACGTTACATCTGTAACACCTGTACATAAAATAAACGTGGCAGGTTTTAGTGCTGTGTGGAATGCCCAGGTTTAGCAGCTGGCAGCGAGTTCTGGGAAACAAGAGGTACACCTTGCCTCCTGCTGCTACCCCGTTGAGGATGCTCCTAGGCGTTGATAGGAGCTGGGGAGCAAAAGGCAAAGAGATGATGCCTCTCTATTGTTCCTTAATGAGCCAATTAATTATGAAGATTTAGCCTGATAATGAGTAGTGACCTAACACCTAATTTACCCGTGCTGGTGTGTGGTGGCATTGAGGCGTTCTTGCTAGAGAGCAGCCCAGCAGGGCTGTCTGTTCTGGCTGTTTGCAGGCAAAAGGGCATCCCAGAGACGTACAAAGGTTTGGTTTCAGCCTGTTTTTAATGTATCCTGGGCTCTGTGGCATACTTTGTGTTAGACGCCTGCTGGCTGTTCTCTTATGAAATTTAGCTTACATGCAGGAAATCCATGAATATTGAACATTGATTATACAGTACTAATTAATGCAAAGTCTTTTATAAACGCTTTATAAACTACCTAGCCAACAGCAACACCATCTTGCTAACAGAGGGCAACAAGAAGTCTGTTCTCACCCGTGAAAATTAAATGAAGCACCTTTTATTTACCCTTTTAATTTAATGATTTCTATCCCCATTGGAATGACCTACGTAAATCCAGATTTTGACATCAACGTGATGCAAGAGGGTTAGAGAAGTAGCCTGCAGATCCAGCTGGAAGCTTGTTGCAGCGGGAGAATACCTACGCAGAATAAACCCAGCTTCACTGACAATCCTGTTTGTGTTCAATGTAGATGGGGGACCGAGAGAAGGAAGGTTTGTGGGTTGAACTTGATGTTGTCTCCGAAATGCTGAGCCAGCAGGACGGGCTCCTAGGGAACATTGCTACCAGCACAAATAAGAGGAGCTGGAAAACTCTTCTGTCTTGATCCAAGGCCAAGATTGCTTCAAGAAGAAGGTGGAAATGTTCCACCTGTGCCTCCGCCAGCGCCAAACATTTCCTCAGGCACATGCAATGATCTGGCTGGTCTTAAACTTTTGTTTAAAGTATTTAACTTAGAGAAAAGGATCCTTCAGGTTGGGAACAACTGTTTTGTCTTAACCTACTGGATTAAGGTGGGAGAACAGAGCATCATGCTTATTGATGTTTATTGAAGCTGCACTTAGGCGAACAGCAACATGGCCATGTAAATACACCAGAAGTTGTGTATTTACTGTTCCTATGCACTCCTGTGTTTTTTCTGAAAAGATATCAAAGGCATTGACTAGCTCTGAGAGGGGAAGTATGTGGCTCCATTGTGTCTTCTGAAAATGGAAGCCCTCTGAAAGTGAGATATCAGTCAAAGTGGGGTTACAAGCTCTCCAGCATTTCAGTATATATTTTTTCTGGAATTTGCTCTATTACTTCATCTTTTGTAAAATGTCTTCAAAGTTTTATTTTTCTCCTTGTCCTTTTTCCACCCTATTTCCCAAATACTTGAAAATTATTTTTACATTGTAAAGTGGAAAATGCCTACAGTTTAATTGATTGCTGCAAACAGAGTAACTGCAGGAAGGCTTTTATAAGTCTTTTTAATTCTCTTTCTATGCATTTCATGTACTTGTTTTGCATTTTTCTTTTGCTGGGGGTAGTAGGGAAGAAGACAATTGGTTTTGCTTTCAGGTTGGCATACCAAGGAGATACAAATTCTTCTTATGAAGTAACATACATTAGTCATTGGAACTGGAAGCAATGTTTGGCACCAGTGGGTACCGAGGCGAAGCGTTTCTACCTTTCCATTCTTGAAGCAGCCTGGCCTTGGCTCAAGGTAGGATAGTTTTGGAGCTCTCCTGTGCTAGCTACAACCTACGTTTTAAATGCTCTGTTAATCTCAAACTAGTATAAATAAAGACTAGTATGCTTTAGCTGTTCTTATGATGAGTTTGGACTCATGTCAGTTGATGTTTTAAATTACTTGCCTGAGGGCAGAAAAATAAAATCAATGTTAGAAAAAAATTATTTTCCCAACCCTGTGCTCAGGGCACTAGCAGAATGGTTTAGCATTCTTTTCCACACTGGCAGGCTGGTTTCTGCAGATGTTGCCAAATTTCCAAATACCTTGACTCAAGTTCATAAAAACTTCTTACTTCTCTTGGGAGAGAAAATTGGAGGGCAAGAGTTTTATTAGACCAGTTGGAAAAGCCAACAGGTTTTACAGTAAAGAGTCTCTCATTTCTCTTGGTTGTGGTTGTTGTCTTTTCCCTTCTTTTACGAGTACCTCTGCAAAATGAGGCACTTAGCTGCAGTCAGTCGTGCAGTGTAATGCTGGGAGCTGATTCACAGCAAGTGCCTCAAGGGGATACCTCAGCAATGGCTTTTCTACACCGTCGGGTGTATCTCCTCAGGTGTGGGGAAGAATTCATTCCCTTTCGTTTGATTTTAACCCAGTCTCAATTTTTTTACTTTCCACTGAGTGTATCTGTTCTGGCGCTGATGTTCCCTAAAGAGGAATGCCTCTTAACATGTGTACCTTTAAATATAAGTACCATTTTAAAATGGTTACTTATGCTTCATATGTATCTTTACTAAGTTAATACACATGTAATTACAGGTTTACCTGTCTGTCCATCTATCTGTCACACAGGGCATACACAGTTTAAATGCTTTTTGCATAGGTTTCATAGCAGATTTTTTTTTTAACAGTAATTGCTATGTACTGTTCTTCACAGCATTACTCACAGGTACTTGGTGCTACGCTTGTATGTAATGCATTTGCATGCATTTCTTGCAGGACCTGGGAAGGTCCTTACACAGGCGGTTTCAAATGTTTCTATACTAATTAGATGAGGCGCATCTGTCTGGCGGAGGAGTGGTTTTTAGGTTTTTAAGTAAGCTAAGACATTCATGTTGTTGCTCTGGATGAAACCCAGTGTCACTGCCAGCTCCAAGTGATTTTTAAGATTTTTCTGACACAGCTTAATTAGCTCACTGGCTGAGGGCCAGCTTTCTTCTGGATAGTCACAGGTTGTTGTTTCAGCTGTGCTATGCTCTTTCTTTCCTTACGGTTTTGGGAATTGATGGGTGGAGCGTCTCCTACAGCAAAGTGCACTGGTTTGTATCAAAAGATATCTAAGTTTTTAGCAAGTTTTTAATGCTTTATAGATCTTGTGATTTATTTTTCAAATATTTGTGATAGGAACAAAAAAGGGCCATTTTTTAATCAGTATTTTAGTATATGAACCATGCTGTGTAATGGTGCGAGGGAGCAGTTGGCAAGATCATCTTCAGTAATGGTAGTAAGAGATTTTAAAAAGAAAACCACTCGCTGAGTCTTTCTGTGCTTGGTAGGTGACTGCTTTCCTCTAGAAGAGAAGCAGCGTGATTGAGTTCAGCCAGGAGAAGGTGGTAATCTGATGTCGCCTGTGCTCCTGCCAGCAGCATTACTTCTAGGCCAAGGCTCAGATTTAGACTGTGTTTTCTTCATACGAGTTTAGTCTCTTAGTGATGCAAAAAATTTTTGGTGAAGTCACCAAAGTCTCTTAATGTGAGTTTTGGGAATTGTACTACTCTGCCCACAAAGTGCCTCTTCTAACTCTACTAGAAAAGTTTTATTACATGAGTATTGTTCTTAGGATTATAAATAGCAGCAAGTTGAAAAAGGTTGGTGTCATCACGGTATTTGTAGATCAAGTGTGCAGCTCTGCAAAACCATTTGGATGGCTTGTTTTAATGGAAAAATATCTGCTGGAGATTGGAAAGCAATAAGACTGCTATTCCTGCACTTCTACTGGTCTAAATGTAGCCAGCGTGACGGGGTGAGCAGGGATGCTGAGTGCGGTTCCATTGCTGGAAAACAGGTTACCAGCACCCCCAGGTTTTGGTGAAGGGTCACAAGGGCTTTGGGAATAAAGGCTTCAGAGCTGCTGAGAAGCAGCAGAGTGACCCTCGAGCTGTGCGGAGAGATCATTCAATCCCACGGAAGATTTCAAGAACTCGAGTATTGTTTCCATTCCAGCTTTCAGCCTCCAAAATGTCATTTTTCTCCACAAAAGAAAATAAAGCCTGAGAGCAATCTGGGGTTAGTTCCAGAGCCGTGGAACAGGGACATCCTGGCCACAGGCTCTGCCGGCACAAGACACTTGCATGCCGGGCTGTGCAGGGGCTGTCCACCCTCCAAGGCCCCTGCAGCTCCCCAGAAACACCAGGCTGTTCCCCATGAGTGTTACCACTTCTACCAGACCCACTATAACAAACCTCTGGCTTTTCTGAGATACTGCAATTTGTCCAAGTCACTAGATGATCCTGCTGTCTTGGCTTCTGGCTGAATTACTGGAATGATCTCAGCCAACCCCAAGTTTGAGTTCATTAGAGCCTGTTTTTCAGTTTTCTGTCTGTGCCTGTTTGCTGTAAGAGGGGCAGGGAGTTGGACGGAGGTGCAGGGGGTGGCGGCCAGGCTTTCCATACAGGGAGGTGTGCAGCTCTTACTGACAACAGCCTCTGTGGTGCACACCTGCCTCCAGCTCTGCTTCCCTCACGGTACCCGTATCCAGGCTGGCTGGGGAACCCTATTTCTGCTTGCCGTGCTGTGCAGCTTAGTGCGCTGTATGGGATATTCCATCATCCTTCCCTATATAACAACATCCCATGTTGTGTACAAGCTTCTAAAATGTCGTCAGCGCCATCCTTACCAAACTGAGACATCATGGAGTACCCTAAAGTGAGTATTTTCCATTATTTTGCACAAACACTTATACAACACATGCTATAGAAAGCACTAGTTAGACTTTGGTGCCCACTGTTGTGGTTGAAAGGCAGCGATCTCCTACCAAATGTGTAATTCAATTGTTCTTTCTGAGAGTGAAGTTGCTGTATGAGCTTGTCATGTCCACACAATTGAAACTTCATCTCAGGGTTTCTGTTATGTAAGAACATAATACACGGTCTTATAAGAAAATGAAGAAAAAAGCTAATTTAAGAAACATCCTTCATTCCTTCTTTGCCCCTGTCCCCAGAAAACATAAACATACTTTTTTTGTAACTGTCCTAAGGATCCCTTCTTTAACGCTCAGTTTTACAAAGGGTGCGTCCCCCTAGTTGAGTGCTGAGGTCACACCTTTGGCCTTGAGAGGTATCGTGCACTTGCAATTTCTCCTTAAATTAATCCACATCCACTTATAGATGTTAGCAAATTTTTAGAAGAGAATCTGAACACTCAGCATCTCACCATTTTCTATTTTGTCAGTCATCTGAGTTTGTACCTTTGAAGTTACTGCTGTCATTGAAAGAAAGGTCACACCAATTCTATTCCTTTAAAAATTATTTTAATTTCACCAGTATCTAATTATTGTTTCTCTCTCATTTCTTATGATGTTTTAGGTAAAAGTAATTTTTGGTGCTCATCCTTTTTTAAGCATTTTCTTTTTTAGCAATTGTTTTGTAGTTTGATGTATTCCTCACATCACAGTAGGTGGTGATATTCTGGAAGCTCCAGTGATATTTGTGAAATATTTTCATGCAAAAGCCTAAAAAAGAAGCATTACTAATTTCCCTTATGTACTAGTTTGATTGGTTTTCATAGAATTAATGTTTAATTACTGCTGAGTGCCAGGCTCTTTCCCTTTGGTTTAAACATGAACAAAACACAATTCAAACAGCATAACTTCATCTTAAAACTGATTTCATATTGCTTCAAGCTTTCAAGGGCCCATACGACTTCTTGTGGTCCGTGATCTTCCCATTCTGGGTGCTATGCTATTTTTTCTTTCCATTCGGATTTGCAGGGGGCCTGGGGAAAATTCCTCCAAAACCATCTTTCTGATCTTTACTTTCCTACCGAAATGGCGGTGGCGGTGCACGGAGGGGAAGCGGACACAGCTTCTCTTACTGGTGTGTCGGGGGCCGCATGGCCAGGCTGGCCGAGTGATGGTGGCACCGGGGACGGGTGCGGGGGCGTCAAGGGACACGGGTGGGATTTTGAGCTGTGCTTTTGGAGCCGTCTCAGTGCAAATCACTCTGGGGATCCTCGTTTTCCACTTACGGAGCAAAAATAATTCTCCTTCCGACGGGGGATCTCCTGCTTAGCCATCCGTCCGCGGCACCGTGCTCTCCTCACGCTAAGTGAAGAAGCGGCTGAGAGCTGGAAAGCGCTCGTTTGCCTCCAGGCTTCCTCCCGCGGACTTCTTCCACTGGAGTTAAAGCTCCCGTGGGGCCGGGGGGGGCGTCCCCAGCGAGCAGCGTGAGAGCCCCGTCCGCCCCGTCCGCCGCCTCCTCTCTGCTTCCCCCGCCG
>VYZW01054674.1:46577-78697 GCA_013401315.1 Balaeniceps rex
CGGCGCGGCCGCCTACCGCCTGCGCTGGGGCCGCCGCGGCAGCGCCCTCGCCTTCCACCTGGAGGTGCGCACCCGCGGCTACGTGGGCTTCGGGCTCTCGGCCAGCGGCGGCATGGCCTCGGCCGACATCGTGGTGGGGGGCGTGGAGAGGGGCCAGCCGTACCTGCAGGTAAGGCCCGGCTCCTTCCCCTCCCCGCCAGCCGCCGGCGCCTGCCGGCGATGAGCGCTCCCGGCACCCCGCTCCCTGCCCCGCGCCCCGGGTCCTCTTTGTCCGGCCACCTTCCCCTGCTGCTTCTGTCTCGGGACGCCCCTCTTTCCCTGGCCCTCTTTCTTTTGCAGCCTCCTCGCTTTGTACCTCTTTGCTTCCGTACCCCATCTCCGTACCTCTTTGCCTCTTCCTTCCAGCTTTTTGGTTATTCCTATTGTTCTGCCTTCCTCTCCCCCCCGGAGGAGCTCTTCCTTTTCGGTCCGCTCCCTGCCAACCTTCCCTCTAAACTTCTACATGGGTTTCGTCAAAGGTGTCAGGTTTCCTTCCTCTTTATCCAGAAAATGCAACAGCCCTTTTCTCTCTCCTTGGGCACTCTCTCCCTGCCGGCCCTCCGAGTCTAGACGCGGGGACGAGAGGGGAGGGATGGCAGGGTCTCTCCCAGTGAGGTGCGGCACCTTTCCCTTCACCCTGCCAACAAGTGACGGAGCTTGGATGTCCTGGTGCCACCTGAGCTCCCTCTTTGTAATCCCACTGGCATGAGGGCACGATCCCGCTAGCTTCCCAGGCTGCTGATGTGCTCGTCTGCTGGGGCACAAGCCGGAGCTGCTACTGTCCTTGGTGTTCCTCCTCTCCTCACCTGGAGGTGCTTTGACCCGGATACTCAAAAGGACTTACAGAGTAACCACTGAGGCTCCTGTTCTGGTAAAACGACCTCAGAGGAGCCCAACTGTATTGGCGTAATTCTCTAGGTATGTTTCTGTAGTTGTCTAGATATTGCCAGGGCTACGGCTGGGAACAGGAGTGTGGGACGTAGGCTGCACTGGTGCTTCCAGCGAAGCACCCCCTCCAACAGGCACCGGTGGCTGGTGAGGTAGGAGCCGTGAGAGGGGAAGGGACCCACACCTTCGGTCCCCTCTCGGCAACCTGAGATCCAGCCTGGAGGAGTTGCTCTGGGGCTGGGGGAGCAGGGACACCTCATCCCACAGGTGAGTGAAAAGGGAATCAGGCCCGGAATGACGACTTGTCACCCCCAGTTGCCTGAATAATAACTTTTGGAGAGGCAATTCAAGGGCAGAGCAACACCCAGTTAGAGTATGGTCTAGGAGGAGTTGTCTGTCTTTTCTTCATCATGTTAGAACTAGTTGATCTTTGAAGCTGCTGCTTAAATTTTGTGAGATTTTGCTTTAAGAATATGGATTTTTGCCAACATTTCATCATAAGAAAACTAAACGCTTAATGTGCTCCCCCTACTATTTGTCAAGATTTTATTTTTCAAACCTTTTCCAGAAAAAGGACTCCATGGAGTTTTTAGCATAAATATTTCCCCTTTTTTCCTTATTAGTTCACTATGTGAAGTTTAGGCAAATATTTGTTTTATCTAATTTCAGACTGATGATTTTCGGAATTTTTTTTTCTCCATATTTCAAAACGAAGATAATTTTTCCAAAAACCTCAGTCTCAATAAATCATCATTAATAATAATAATAATAATAATAATAATACCCCTATTCTGGTTAACAAGTAATGAGCTCTTAGCTCACAGAATGTAAGGCTTGCTGGAGCCTTACATTTCAGAAGATACACCTATCAACCATTAAAAAAACCACAAACTTTGTGCTTGGGTAGTTCATAGATCCTGTTAGGGTAAAGCAAGCCTTTTAGAAAGGCATCCAAAGCTAGTGTAAAGGCATCCAATGATAGAGGATCCATCACTTCCCTCGATAGTTTGTGGCAATGGTGTCTTTGCTCTGCCTGGTTTCCAGTATTGGTTTGTCTGGGTTCAGATTCCAGCTATGTATTTTTTCTACATACAGTCTACATAAGTCTACTCCCCCCCTCATTCCGCCTCCATAAAGTTATTTATATGCTGTAATCAAGTCACTCCTCAATTTTCTTTTGCACTAAATAAATAGATCGAGCTCTTTAAGCATCCCACTACGGGACATTTTCCCCAGCACTCAAAGCACTTTTGTGGCTCTTTTCAGCACCTCTCATAGGTTTTCAACATCCTTTAAAAATGGCTCCATACAAATTCCATTCTTCTTCCAAAGATTTTATTCGCTGGCATCCCATGACAAATACAGCTGAGAGAGAAAAGGGAAGGACTGTAGCAAGCACCTCCTGTTACAAAGCACCTGATATTTTTCCCAAAATACTAATTTAGCGCCTGAACATCTGCTACGCTAAATGCTATAAGTTATTTTGTTGCACTTTTGAGTAGGTAAGGCACAGAAGAAACACTTCTGTTAAGCTTGCTTGCAGCCTGAGGTTTTCCCCATCTTCATTTTTTTCTTCAGTTCTAGGCAGCAGGGTTTCTTTTTAAACTGGAATGACATCTTTTAAAAAAGTTGCTCAGTTTAAATATTTCCGTACTTGCACCAACAAGGAGAGGCCAGAAACAAAGATGATGGAGAAAAAAAACTTGTGCAAAAGCTTCTTCTGGCCAGTCAGCAGGGATTGCTGAATAACTTGTTCTAGAGTGTTATTTCAATAATATCTAATTCTTCCCTTTACTGGACACACAAATACAGTTAATATTTTTAAAAACATGTGTTAAGTGTATATCATCATCATTTACATTATTCACTACTCAAAAAGATTTTTTCATAGATAGTACCCTTGAAAGTATGTGGTTTTATGCCTAGCTGCACTCTATAAAATATGTGCACCCTATAATGAAAGAAGTTACTTTTCTTTTCGGGTTTAGAAATATGTTTTTATTCCATGATCATCAGTCAGAAAATGTGCATCGTGGTCTAAACTCTTAGAAGGGTCATTTTTTGGTTTCTTTGAAAGCTTTGAGATGCTTTTTCGTGGCCTGGTTTTCAGAAGATGTTCTGAAACACCTTTATAGCCTTTCAAGTGGGCATTGAAATTGCTAGTCCCTTGAGAGAATTTAGCCTCTTTCTCCCCCCCTTAAATTCTCTCTCCTCCTTTAAAAATAGAAAGTGTGCTCGGAGGAAAGAGTCCTCTTTTGGGAGCAAACATGTAAATGTAGTTAGACTACAGCCGTCAGTAACGGTAAAAGCAGATACTCCTTAGTCTGTGGAAGATCGGTGTATGGAGGAAGAGGAAAACTTCCAGATAGTTTTCAGAGAAGAGAGAAGACATTTCCTCTGACATTTATTCTTCATTGTCTCAGAGCAAGTAGATGCCATTCCCACCATCAGCAGGCAGTGCTTTCCTTGAAAAAGTCCGGTGACTCAAAGTTCTGGATAGCCGAGATTGGGTTTTACTTTCTCAGCTTTTAGGTGTATCCTGAACTTGGGTGTAATGAGTTATTTGTTTTGGCTTGCTTTTCCATGTTTGAGCTGTATTTAAGCTAAAAGGGTGTCTGGCATAATAAGTAAAGGTTAAAATGATTTGAAAGTCTGAGGTTTAGTTCTCTCTAAATATATCAGGGTGAAAAATGTTTTGATGTCATGAGAGAAGAAGAACAAACCTTCATGGTGTACCAGAGTAGTTTTTTGGAGAGCATTGAATGATCGGAGAGCTACACATTTACTATCTTAATGTTTCAGAAGTTTGCCATTTGGAATGGGAACCTAGACGTATTTTGGGAGGATGTAGAGGGCACAGCATGAATACATATACATACATGCATAGCTTTACTGCATTGCCGTGAGGGACACACCTCTACCAAGCAGAGGGAGATCAGTGAACAAATTATTCTAGCATGTTACTGAGAGCCCTGTGGTGGTGACAGAGGGGCAGATTATGTGGGGTTTGGGTGAGCGTGTTTGAGAACAAGTAGAACATACCAATGGGGGCTGGTGTTGGAAAGCTGGGAGCTGCCTTTGTCTCTATAGGGATGGGGTGGACTTTGAAGGAGAGTTCATACTTAGCAAAATGTTACCTTGAAATATTGCTATGGTCACTTGCAGCATGTGTTACTCTTCATGAAAGTTCTTGGGGCAGCCTTAGCCTTTGCATCTAGTTTTCTTTCTTCCTTCTTTTTTTCTTTCTTTTTTTTTTTAAATGCATCTCTTTTGTGCTTATGAATTGACACAGCATGCATTTTCATGCTAGACCCATGCCTTTTCCTTGGTCTCCACCCCTGTCTGGAATTGTGCATCCCCACCCACAGCACGTAGCTGCTGAGAGCCCCATTTTGGGGAGAGTAATCCTCCTTGATGAATGCCTATTTTGTGCAAGTTATACAAGAGGGTTGCATTGTTCGAATCTTCTGTTGAACTTGCACAAAAATAGTCCCTACTCAGGGTGAATAGGGACTGTGTGTCACTAAAAAGTACTTTATTATTCATTACAGCCTTGCTTGTTAACTGTCACCCAAACTAAAGAATATCTGTTATCAAATGTATCCCATAGAGTTAGCTTAATTGCTCATAGGGAAGTACTTGGAAGAGATTTTAAAGGACAGAAAACAGTGAGCATTCTCTGTACTTAATGATATGCTGCTTTTAAGTGCACTCATGCCAACAGCAACAAAAGAAGTGTTTAGAAAACAACTTGAAAGGCACCAAGAGAGAGATGCAAAGTGAGTGCCACACTGACATATCTCAGTTGGTGCTTTGTTGGAGGTATTTCATGCCTTTGGGCATTGGGGCAAAATCTCCAGATGAGTAATGAGTCCCTCTTGGCTTCAATGCGGGGCATAAAGAGACACTCCAGTGTACATCTCCACTGGCTGGGTGCTTTGTAGTTCCCATTCAGAGGTACAATAGTTAGGACAAGGAAGCAACAGTTGGTGAACAAAAGATGAGAAGAATTCTGTAGCTCTTGTATTTTGCAGGCTTTGAGGGGCTGTTTTGCAAGGTTTTTTTGTTCTTTATGATATCTTTTCTCATCCTTTGGATTTTGGGAACACCGGGAAATTAAATTTTCTTACCGCTCCCCCAAAATAAGTACCTGGGGCAGGATGGAAATGTAGCCACTGTGAGTGATGCAAAGGCTTAAAATAACGGGGAATGATTTCATTCTCAATATAAGCAAGTATCTTAGGAGAGGGAGGAGGGGAGATTTTTGAAGGCACACATAGAGATTTTGGGAACAAGTATCACTAATATTTGTGCTCAAAAATCCCTTAAGTGTTTTTAAAACTTCCTCGTAATTGAAGTAATTAAAGTAATTAAAAGAAGAAAACTTGTAGTGGTTAAATGTGGCTCCTGTGTAAGGAATGTTCCTTGTGATAAAGTATGGTTGTGAGATTGGATCATGCAGTATCTCCTACTTACAGGTTTTCTTGCCCTTAAAACACATTGCTACGTGTTTTGTCTAGTCTGTTTGTATTAGGACACCTTTAAACTAGCTTTATAGCTTCTGATACAACTAGAATATAACCTCTTAAATCAACATTTATTCTTGATGTAAAGGCTCGGATAGGTCCTTGGGACTCTGCTGCAAAGTCAAATTATCCACACCGATACATGAGGTTGTATTTCAACTTCCAACCGCATGCGCTTCTTACACCTTTGTGTGGTACGTTAGAGGGCTCTCCACATTTCAGTGTTTTCCATTTGTGTGTGGAGAAAGAGATATTTTTATATCTCCCAGGAATGCCACAGAAACCAAGGGGTGTCACTGCCGGCTGTAGGCTACCGGGAAGCTGCCCCGTGCAGCATTTAACTAGATACAAGAAATACACTGAGGTGTATTCAAATGACTTACAGTTTGAATGAGGGAAGACGTGTCTCTAAGTAAATAATTGCATTTCATGTGTAAAAAATACACACCCTCTTTTTGCAAAGGAAATACATGTACATGTACACACACATACATGCATTATCCGTTTCTGTAAATACACAAGTGGAAAATGTGTGTCTTTGTGTATATGTGTATGTCTGCATTCAAAATACAGACACACGCACAATTATTCATTATAGATAAACATTTTCTGTCCTTGTTAAAGTTAGTAGTCCACCTGAAGTAAATAAGCCACATTTACTCCAGTGTAATTCAGTGTAATTGGAATTGTATTGGGAATTTTGTACAGCTTCTCAGAACTGCCTGCATGAGTGAGATCCAGGCTTCCTAGCAAGAAGTGAATCACTTCATACCGATCTGCTGTGTAGGTAAAAATAAATAAATCAATCAGTTGATTAATTACAAACAGACTGCTCACAGGGCAGCAGCTGAACTTACCGATCCCAGTTTCTTTAGGAACTTCTTGCGACTGCTCGATTCTGTTGCTGTACCCTTTCTGTGGGTATTTTTTCATTTGGGGCCAATCCCAAAATTGGATCAGTCAACTGGAATGCTCTCAAGGTATTCTTATACGGAGCAGTGATGCTTTCAGACTCCTGCTTCGTGTTAGTTTTCTGTGGGTGGGCTCTGTTTTTCCCTAACATAAGAGCATAGTAAGATCTTTGCCTGAAACTCAAGCTGACATTTATTTGAGGTTGCAAAAAAGTTTGGTTTGCTTATTTGTAAACTCATGCTCTGTTTGCTTCTTGCCAAATACAATGTAAAAGCAACTTCTTTTTGGTGGTAACATCCAGTGTGTGCTGGAACCATGAGCAGCAAGATTCCATCGAAGTTGAATGCAACAATAAAAAAGAGAAATGTTAACCACAGTTATTTTTTTGGAAACCCAGAAAGGCATAGCTTGGTGCTTATTTCAAACAAATGTTTTGGTCAGTTCTTTTGCGTACTGTACCAATTTATCCATCCTATTTATACTCAGATAGATCCCCTCCTGCACCAACTTTCATCTTGGTTACAGCTTCCCTATTCCTTTTGCCAAACTTGTCTTCAGCCCTGGTCTTAGACATCAGTTTGGTAGTTTGGGGATGTTCAAAACTCTATGGGTTGGCTATAGACCATAGGTGAGGACTAGTTGCAACACAGCTTGGTTTTCCTTCATTTCTCATTCCTGGCTTGTCCCTTTACTCGCTTGTAAGTGTTAAATTGCTGCTGAAATGGAAGCGATCTCCTGGTTAGAGAAGGGCAGCGTGTATAAATCCCGGCGGCAGAGCTGCTCGCAAGCTGAGCCCACAAGGCGATTGCTGGACGGGGCCACAGTTTGAGAGTTATTTTATGCTTCTTGAGGTTGAAAGGTGCTGTGTATAATTTAAGATGGGAAATGGATATCATAAACAAAACAATCTTGTACGTTGTAAAGATCTGGGGAGGGAGTCCCATAAACACCTGTTCAAGTCTGCGATGACAGCTGGTGGTGCTTTCGGGGCTAGGCTTCCTTCTGCAGCTGTGCTTACATTCTCGAAGGAGAAACCAGCCTCTTTCCACATCCTTAAGAAATTATTCTCCCTGACTGTTTGTAGAGCAGCAATCAGAAACCATATATGCCGCAAAACATTTTTTTTTAAGAAAGAGAGAGGTTAATGGGATCTGAAAAACAGTATAACATGATCGGCTTCACATCTGGAAAAGAACATAAAATAACTTGTACTGTCAGGAAGATTTTTCATTTTCCATATGTTGTTTCAACTTCTAGGTAATGCGAGGAAGGAGATACCTAATTATTTGACTGATTGCACAATTTAGTCCAGAGTTTAAAATGCCATTTTATGCAATATTATCAAAGGGAGTACAGAAACTTCAAATGTTTCACATGTAAACAGTTTACATAAGAAAATTCTGAAATAAAAATAACATCTTTGTTATTATGTAGCATGACCAATAACACTTCTGAAACTTTGTTTTAAACACTTACTATTTAAATAACCAAAATAAAATATTCATACTAGAAAAATATAGTCATTTCACCCTTATCTTCTCTTTCTGTAATGCTTACACTCCTGTAAAGTTGATGTGAAACTTGAAAACTTTATCTTCATTTAACGTATGTTATACACTTTTGTGTGTGTGAGAAACTGAAGAATCTGGATGCATGTGCCGAATTAGCATATAAATCCATGTTGTCAGGTTTGTGCTGTGAATGTTTCAGAAATTCAGTTTTAAGGACTTGATCGTTATTGTAGATGTCTGCTGGGACTCCATGAAATTTGGGGGGACTTGTATCAGTATAAACTGTCCTACAAAAGACACAGGTTTTCTAGCTAACTGTATGGGGTGGCAAACCCAAATCTGTGTGAAAGAGGTCACCACATTAGAGCCTTTTTCTACCCGGTAGGAAGAATAAACTGTTCCAATACAAGACACATTTCAGACCATCTGTGATAGATATTGAAGCACTGTAATTCTGTTGATGAACATGTGACAATCCTTTCTCTACAGAATTAAATGAGTGAAACTTGTGAATTTAGATGAGTTCTGTGTTACGGTAGTCTGGCCCTGAGAGACTTTCAAACTGTATTTAGATATCCTCAGTTCAGCTGAAGCCCAGATGCCTACTGTCCCCTCTCTGGCCTCTGGTGAATCCACCCTCTGTGCTGTCCTTTGGCCTTATAAGTCACTTTTCAAAGGCCTTCAGAGGTACACAGCTTTCTCCTTTGACTAGACACAAGGACTTAAATGGAGTGTAGGCTGTCCAAATGTGGTGGTCTTGATTGCTTTTGTACCATAGGAGCACGACTTCCATTTATTCTTATTTTTCTACTCTGAAATGAAGCAGAGGAGGTGTATAATGATACAGACATGTATCTATATAGATATATCCACAACTAACTTTTTCTTTCTTTCCAAGATGCTGCTGAAAAGGCTGTGGCATTACAGTTTGTCGGTGTGACTTTGTTTTTGATAATCTCCTTTTGTTCATTAGTTTTGTACACAAACACGTGTCTTAAAGGCTTTTAAGCTCTGATAAATAAATTGAGCAAAGTCTGCGTAGTTTGACTTAAAATCTTCTCTGTGAACAGAAAGAGACAGTATGTTTCCTTGGCAATGTGGCCTTATTTTGTTTTAAAACTGGTAAACAAACTGTTTTCATGTGAGACGTTGAGCCATCAAATTCTGAGCTGTTCAGAATTTTTTTTGTTACATTATTTGATTTTGGTTTTGTGATGAACATCTGGATAATTTTCAACAAAGGAAATAAAAATAGTAAAAGAGGCAGTTCGCTAACTCCTAAATAGCTCCTAGCAAGAGTAGGTTGCTTGATTCCTCTAGGGCAACTCCACTGCGCTCAGTGGAGTTGTAGGATTTTGGGAATAAATGGACACCTCTGTCTTCCTGGCCACTACATAAATTTGCTTCCCAGGTATTCTCAGCACCGTGATATTTAAGGGCTGTTTCAAGGTGGTGTGTATCAGGCAGAGAAAGTAAGTAGAGACAAGGAGTTCATTACTTCACAGAAATTTTCACATGGGAAAGATTAATGTTAGTCGGTCAAATTAGCATCTACCCACAAAATAATTTAAGGTGAGTCACTGAGCGAGGTGCTGTTCAGCGTCGACAGCAGGGGTAGGCAGCGAGCGCCCGGGCAGGCAGCGCTGCGAGCGCCCAACGCAGATCTCCCAAAACAGCTCTCCTCCCGCGGGGAGCAGCGTGGTCCTCTCCTGTGGCCTGGGGCTTTGGGACCACCTTCCCCACAGCATTCGCTGGCAGCCACAAAATGAGTCCCTCGCAGTGAGCCAGAGCTGTGACCTGTCTTTGACTGTCATCCAGGCGAGTGAAATAATTACACTGACAATCACATTATCATCTGAGCTAATACCTTAATTACACAACTTCTTTGAGTTATTTTTGCATTCTCCCCGCAGGCTCATGGAAGTCAGGGCTATGCTACAAGAGGTTTTTTTGGTTACGGCTGTGTCCTCTAGACTTTTTAAGAAATGGTGAAGTTTACCAGCAAAATATTTGAGTGTGCACACCTAACTTCGCTTCACATTTCTGAGCTTTCCTTCACAGCAGTTTCAAGCAAAGACTTTCAACCTGTTCACATGAGGAAAAGCTATTCTTGAATTTGTATTCCTCAATAATTCGATGTGTGCGTGCTCATTCTAATACAAGGGTGCCTTCCTCCAATTTCATGTAACATTGCAGCAAAGATATCACACTTTTATTAAAGTTGATGTTCACAAGGTTACATTTCTCGTCCAGACAAGCCCTTACTATTTTTAAGATGGAAGTGGAGATTCCACAGAGCAGTGTTTTCAGAGCAAGGATGGCGTTGCGTATAGATGTACACTGCCTCTTTCCAAGCTCTGATGCAGGGTTAAAGTGGAGCGTTTTGATCCCATAAAGTACCCATCTTCAAGTACCATCCTGGAACAGGCCCATTATTTCCCTCTGGAAAAGCAAATCCAAAATTCTTTCTCTAAACAAACAAAACTCATCAGTTCCCTTTCTTTCAGCATACAACTTCAGGTCCCAGACCTCTCTTTTGCTCTTTTTGGTGATTATTTTTCCATCTGTTTATTCTTTCACATATGTATGCATTCATTTGTAGTCGTGAGGAGTGCTGACAGGAAAAGAAAGACTCTTTTTGGTACCTTTCAAAATTTTTGAAATTTAGATTTGTTCCAGAGCTGAAAAAATCCAAACTGTTTCAGTAGTTTTGGCAAGACAGAATTAAATCTGAGTATTTTCATACTGATAAAAAATGGTCAGCTTTTCACCCTCTTTTTCCTTGAAGCTGCATCATGACTGAGATGATTTTATACACATTTTCGTCTATATTAATATACATTAATGAAATGTTTGGGCATGCAGTTATTTGTACATCTATAAAAGGCAGACCAGCTTGTGAACCCTGGCTGGTGTGCCTGTCGTCTCTTGCACACACACAGATTTCTAGGGTGGGGCTAAGCTTAAGATTACAGCTCCTAAATGATCCTTTAGTGAATGAATAAAGTATCAAAATACTTGGACATAACATTTTACAGTTTTTCAGCTTGGTTACCTCCACTTTAACAAAGGGGGAAAGCTAGAGCTCTCTCGAAAAGTGAATGGAGGGCCAAATAGCTACAGAAGTAAACGTGTTCTGGGAACAGCTGGCGCTGCATTATTCTGCAAGGATGCCGCACGATTAATGGTGTCTGCCTGTAGCTTGTTCGGCCTGAGAAATGCATCTGTTGGTTAAAAGCCCCCCTCCCCAGCCCAAACCGGGCAGAAACAGCCTAAACCTCAAAGGAGGGTGACCGGAGGAGGTGCCTCTGAGGTGGTGGCGAGCCCTTTCCAGGTGGCTGGGGTGGGAGGGGAGGGAGGGCTGGCTCCCAGCTGCGTGGGGCCGCAGGAATTTGGGGTGAGGAGGTTAATGACCCGGCACTACTGCAGCCGCTCCTCCATTGTACCGTGCCTCTGCTGAACCCCAGACGGGGAGCGTCTTTCTTACAAACAGCTCCCCCTGCCCCCAAAACCCCAACCCGACCCCAAGTCAGCACCTTTTGAATGAACTGAGCACTTCCTGTGCTAGTTGAGCTGTAGGGTTTCTGGTTCTGGTTGACGTTCATTCAAGAGGTTTGCTTTTTGTGGGGAAGAAAAAAGAAAGAAGAAGTTGTGTTGATGTGACTATTAAGTGAAATTCATTCTCTCTGTAATTTGCCCCAAAGTTCATGACAGCCCAGCCATGATAAATTAGGCTTCTTAGTTGTTGGGTGCAGCCTTTATTTCTGCAGTTACATACAGGCAGCATGTTGTTAAAGTTGCTTAAGACATTCTTTAAACTGCTTATCAAGGAGACTTGCTTTCCTGAAGATTTTTAATCAAAAAGATGTTCAGTGCCACCTCCAATTTATCATTTGATACAAAGCTATGATACTTCAACATTTTACATAAAGATGTGTTTTAAGGGGCTTCAGTATTGGACATAAAGTTTTATTTTTAATTTAAAATTAGATTTTAATAATGGCCCACCTTTTATTTTTGACAGGATTATTTTACAGATGAAAACAGAGTACTTAAAAAGGACCCTCAACAGGATTACCATCTGGAATATGCCATGGAAAACAGCACACATACAATATTGGCTTTTAGCAGAGAACTGCACACTTGTGACACAAATGACAAAAGCATAACGGTAAGAGGCTCTGCCTATATGCAGAGAGATGAAGTAATTAATACAGGCCAAATGTATACATGGTTATGAAGCCGGTTATTAGAATCTCATCTTAATAAAAGGACAGAATTAGCGAAATTCACTTTCAAAAACTTCTGTTTGGTCAACTTAAATTAACCATGTAAAATACTTGTGCTAGTTTTATCAAGCTCTTACATTTTAATTTCAGCTTTCTTTGTCCTTCTACTTTAATGCATTGTGTTCTGTAATTTCTAACACACCGAGTGAATACAGGATTGAAACAGGTACCTCTGGGCCATCAAGTCCCATATCCCACAGTTACAATCATTCAAGAGATGCCAACTTGAGAAACAATTTTTAGGTCTTACACTGACTTGGAATTGATCTTAAAGATAGACTTCTTAAAATGTTTGGAGCAAATATATTTAAAGTATATATTTGTTTTATTTCTGTATTCAAAATTCAGAAGTTGAAGAGTTTTATGATAAAACTCTTTCCATGGTAAAATACTTCTCATGGTAAATTCTTCTGTTGCCCTGGGGACTGTTGTACTGTTTCCTAAGCATAATTTTAAATTATATGAAGTTGATGACTTCTGTATTGGAAATGACAGATAGGTTAGAGAGATTTGCAAGATTTTCTATGCTTTGCCTTGTTTACTACTCATTTTGGAAGCACTGCTAGAGTAGTTCAACACTATTTTCATTATCTATGTTTTCACAATATACACAATAATAACAACACGAGGTGCTGAAAGATGCAGGAAGCAAACCACAGCTGTATAAACTGCCAGATTTCCAGGCAGTCAATAGATCTATGGTTTTCGCACCTGCGCCAAATTCTCAGTATAATTTAACATTCTGGGACACTTCAGGATTTATTAGAGTACTTTGTCTCAGGGGTGATTATTGCAATCTGAGAATGGTTTACAGAGAATTGATCTGTCCTGGGGCTGTAGATTGATTTTTAAGATGTAAATCTGTTCTGTAACTGAATGTCTATCTTCCCTAGTATGTAAGGACAACAGTTCACAGAAGGTATTCACATCTTTACAGAGCTGAGCCTGGAAGACATTTTTGGGGGAAACCTTCTGACTGCCGGACAAATAAGTGACCTCTCTAGAAAAACTTTTTTCATGCATTTAGTTCGTTACCTCTTTATGAGTCTGTTCTGCTGTTTACAGATATGATTTAAATTTGCGACATTAATGAAGGAATCTAGCAGAGAGATATTCAACTTCTGCATATCTCCAATGAACCCTACGAGTATAAAACATTATTAATTTTAAAGGCAAAATTGTCTCAGTAGGTGACTGCTCTGCTGAAATATATAGTCATTGTTCAAATACAGCAACACCTACATGTGAACTATGTAAGGAAGATATTGTTCCTATTCCTTATGGACTTATTGGTCTTGGTTTTGGGTTTGTTTTTCTTTTTTCAGGAGAGCACAGTGCGGGTAATATGGGCCTACCACCACAAAGACATGGGAGAAGCAGGTCAAAATTACCATGGATCTAATCGTGGTACAAAGAGTCTGCGTTTACTGAATCCTGAGAAAGAAGTCTTATCTGCCTCTTTGCCATACTTTGACTTGACAAACAAAGACGTAAGTTACTCCGGGTTTTGGGTTTATGTGGAGATGGGGATAAGCTGGCAGCCAAAGCTTTGGGCCTATGCAACAGGGTAATGTGACTTTTACAATATTGTGTTCTTGCCCTTTTTATTAAGACAGGTGCCTGTACCAGACAAGGATACAACATATTGGTGCCAAATGTTTAAGATTCCTGTACAACATGAAAAGCATCATGTGACAAAGGTGAGTGATTCTGACTGAGCTGATTTAGAGGAGCTCAGATAACGATTACTCTTCAAATCAATTATTGCACTGTCAAAATTTGTTTCATACTTACTGCAGTGAAAACAAGACCTCTTGTCTGTCTTCACAAACATGGGTCAAGCGTATGTGTGTGTGTGCCCAGGATCTGATTCTGGTGTGCCCTGACAACTGGCACACGCAGTGACAGAGCCCCTTTCTTTCTCTTCTCCTGCGTCCTCTCTCCCTTAGGAAAATGAGGTTGAAAATTATTTCTGTTCGTAAACATTTTTGGCAAAGACTACATAAAATTGTCTAAAAGCATGTTCCATCAAGTTTCTACTTTTATATAAGAAAGTAATGAATTTCTTTTAACGGAGAGTAAGTTTAGATTAAAAAATAATTAAACAGTGAAGTTTGTTCAAATAAAGGGCCAGGTTCTTATTTGATTCCAGTCACCTCTCTTGCAATGACCACAGTGGAGTTATGCCACGTTACATCACGTGAGCACAGACTTTGCTATCTTCAGCTGTGTAAAAGCCAAATATTACGAGAAAAGAGATGGATGTTGTAGTTTATTTAAAAATTAATGGAAGTGTGTAAACATCTACACAACGTTCAGCAGGATCCAAGGTGATTTCAAAACCTACATGCATAAACATGTTTCCCTATAACACATTTTCTAACTTTTCTTTCAGTTTGGAACTGAAAGCTTAAGAGTGCTGGGGGAAAAGATGGTTCTCACATTCCTTCCCAGAAGCAATATACTGAAGACCTTCTAAAAGAGCAACTTATTATTGTTCTAGACTGCTTAAGATAGCAGAGTGAGATAGCTCTGGCCGTCATTTTTATCTTTCTTTAAACCCATCAATGCTTTTAAGTATACAATTCTATCCCATTTTTTGGATTATTGTCAGCCATATTTCTCCAATGCATTCAGTAAGACTGAAATTTTAAATTAACTCAGAGAACTTAACGTGATCTCCAGTATATGTCTGAGAAATACCTGTAGTCATTCTGAAATATTGTGGGTTTCCACACTTTATCAGAGTGAAGAATTGCAAGGTCCAAATTTCTGCCCTCAGGTTCTTGATCTTTAATCACATTTGAAATTTGTGACAGCTACTTCCACAGATCTGTATGAAAAGCAGAATTTGCTTGTAATACAGTATATATGTCAGGATTGCTAGCTTTTTGCTTTCAAGTGAGAGTGCTTCAAAATGGTAATATCAGAATCATGCTTTCCGTGTTCAGTTTGGTGGAAGTTGTAGATACGTGCTGTTCTGCTAAAAAGTTCACTGGAACTATTTATTAATTATATTTTCTGAATTTATTTTTTAAATGTTTTGCTTGACTGCACATACGGTTACTCATTTTTTTAAAAATTGTGGTTGGTTGAAGCTAAAATATGATTTTAGCTCAGAAATACATTGACTAATTTTTCAGAATAGTTTTTATATTCTTTATTTTTACCATGATGTATAAAGAATATTATAATTTTAGAAATCATATTTTGAAATCAGCTAATTATTTTTTTAATAAGGTTAAAAATTAAGAGTAGAATCCTCAGCGATTTTCCACCTTCAGAAAAGCAAACAAATTGCATCTTGCTGCTTAAAAAATGTTTAGAGAGAGAAAAATGATTACAGAAATAGAAGAATTATGTAGGAACACTTCCTTAGCATTTCTTTTCAGGAGCACAATTTATATTTTCATGTACTTGACTTTTGTAGATGACACACAGAGGGTTGTTGTGGAATTGTATCTATGCACTCCTGCAAACTGATTAAACATTTCCTAAAGCCTACTGATACACAAAGGATGGGGCTTATGGCTACTCAGGAGGATATTAGCTATGCAAACAAAGATTGAATTTCACAAAGGGGAGGACAGATGAATTATTGGCCTGATCAAACTGTCTGTGTTAGTTAAATACTTACATAGATGTTCCTTCCGTAGCACCGTTTTCATACAAACCTACACACCTCATTTTTACAGACAGGAAAAAAAAAGTTTAGAAAATGGTACAAATTCGTCTCAGGTATAATTCAGTCTACTTAAGTAGTGTACATGTGAGCTGACTTTGGGCATTTCTGTCCTCCTGTATGGTTTTGTGGAGCACTGAAGTGCAGTTCAGCTCTTATGGGACAATGTGTGCCATCACCACCATGGAAATGTGCACTTAGCTGTGTGTATGTGTAAATCTGCTGGTGATCTGGAGTCTCAAGTAGGTGCAACAGCCACAGTAAGAATTTTTTTTATACTGTTCAGGTGTTCTCTGTCATTCCTTTCTTCTTGAAAATTGCTCTGAGCCTTTTATAATAATGTATTTTTAAAAATATCAGTTTCATCAGGAAAGCACAATATTTTAATGAAGAAAACTGAGAAAAAATTAGTCCTATCATTAAAAGTAGAGGCCAAGACATTTAATCGTCTCTGGTTAATGTATGCCAGATTCTGAATCCAGATTCCGAATTAAAAAAGGATTTTTTAACTTCCATTGACCATGCATTATTTTAAAAAAGAGTACCTATATGCTGTCAGGCAGAACATATTCAAAGCATTTACAAATATATTTCATAAATACAATCTAGTGGTGGAACAGCTGGGTAAGTGATAATGCTTGGTCTTAGGGTGCATCTACAGTACTGTTTTAGTTTGGATGAGAAGCATGCTTTTCAAGCAAATCTTCAAGGTATTCTTGCTTACTTTGGCATGGTTACTGCCATGGAGCAGTCGTGGAGCTCGTGAACTGAATCCCTTTGGGTGAAACTCAACAGGAGGGTGTGCGCCAGGAGCACAACAGAAGTCCCCCAGGTGGAAATGGGCCGTTGGTCCATGGGACCAGACCAGCGCTTGTACAAATAAAACATTTCTGATGCTGGATAGTGTCAGGACCACATCCTTTTCCTTTTTTGTGCTTTTCTTTTCCTCGTGGAAAAAACATCCCCCAAACTGAATGACTCCCTGGACAATGAGAAGCTGTTTTGCAGATATGTCCCAATATACCGCCTTTGCCTTCTGGGTAGCTCAGGCATGGTCCTCCACCTGATAGCTTGCGTGAACAAGAGGGCTTGTTTGGGTAACCATTGGAAGGTCTGGGTTCTTCTGTTAGCACAAGGTAAAGAAATAACTAGCGTAAGAGATCTCAAAATCAGTTGAAGGTAAATTATGTAAGATCTTACGTCTTTTCTTTCTCTTTACATAATATTCATGCTACTTTCCAAGAACATCGGGTAATGAGAAACAGCGTGTTTTCATTGACTGTTCCTGACCAAGCTGCACTACATGACATGTAAAATTGTGCAAGAGATAAGACTGTAATCTGGCGTTCATGTCATAGGTAGAATAAGGACACGGATAAGTAATTTCTCCTTATGCTGCATTTACCAATTGAGAACAGAGCTTCACTGCAATAACGGGGCACCCAGCCAGGGTTAGGACTTCTCTGTTTAATCTCCCTTTGTTTCACATCTCTTGCAACTTCTTCCTCAGGGAAGAGATTGTGTCTTCCTACATGTCTCTACAATGCCTTCTGTTACGATATCTTCTCCAATGCCTCCGGGAACTCCTGGAGAAATAACTCTTAATAACATTGTATGCCTGCTAAGAAATAAAACAAAATAAGATGATTTCTCAATAGCTGGGCATAATAGTGGTAAGAGTTACCCAGATTACAATCAACACCAGGCACAGAGCTGGTTTTGTGACTCTGATGGAGTACGTCACTCCTCAGCTTCAAGCTGCCTACCTGGCTGAGCGGTGGCTGCTTGAAAATTTGTTAAACTTCTATAGGTATTCCCTCCCGTGTGTTTTTTGTTAGCAGAACTAGTTATCAGGGTAATAGGTCAATTTTGAAAATAACAACATGCGGAACAGATGAAGGAGATTGCTTCATGCGGAAGGAGATTGCTTGGAGGTAATCGTAGGCAACCATCTTTCTTCAAGCCAGCTGTTTGCAGGATGGCTCCGCAGTGGTCCTGGAGCGGTGGACCCTGCCTGCTCTTTGCGTGGGAGAGCGCACATTGCCGCCTGGCTGCAAAATCCTCCTGCAGCTACATGTGCATTGGCCTGTTTTGCTGCTTTGAGCTTCAGGCTGCGGTATGTGCCTCAGGCTTAGTACCCTACAGGGATTTTTACTTTTCTCACACATGGAAGTTAGCCGGGAGCTTTCTCAGAAGGAGCTTTCTTAGGAAAAAAGCATTCCACTTATTAGCCCAGACTTTCTGGAGATGGGTTTAAGGTTATTTCTTGCTAGCATTTTTGCAGTTCTCTGTAAATATCGTTATTCTGACTGCTCCTGAATGTGCCTTTTAATCGCGTCCCTAAAGAAAGTTCTCTGGTTTCACGGACTGCACCTGGGGAAGGACCTCCGCTCTGGCAGGACCTCTCAGAGGGAGGGGGGGACCCACCGGTAGAGCAGACACACAGGCATGTCCATGCACCGACATCTGCATGAAAAGGTTTCTGTCTCCCTGCTGAAGCCACGCTGAGGGCAGCTCCTCGGGTGTGGAGAGCCCTTGCAGGCAGAGTCACTGCCGTGCCAGGGCTGGGAGCCGGGGCTTGCCGAGCACGAGGTGCTTGCCCAGAGGAGCACGCACTGAAGAGGGGAGTCTCTGCAGCACCCTCCCTCTTGTAAATTGACCGTTTTAAAAGTCTCTTTCTTATTGCTCTTTCAATTTTAAAAAAAAGTTATTCAGTGACAGCACACTGGAGCTTTTGAGATCCTTTAACTCTTGTACAGTCGAGATGTCTGATTTTCATGATTTTCAGTGTGCGCAGATATGTGTGCTGACACGTCCCTCTCTGACAGGTTGTAATTTTTTTATGATTGTTATTTTCTGCCTATTTGCTGAATTTATTTTTTTCTTACCATGAGCTGGCATCATGCAGATGTTTACCGGTGGCATGAAAGTGAAAATTTGTTTCACATCCATGAGAAATACTTCCCACTATTTCGGTAAATACAGCTTATGCTGTATGTTCAAAGCTTGTTTCTACTGCTCTTTCTACTTGTGCTTCTACAGATACAGCTTTTTTTATTACTGTCTTTAGCTTACGTTTCAATACTCCATGTCTTCCATCTATTTAATTTAATTGTATTGCTTATCAATGTAAGTGTATCTGCTAAAGATTCATTACTTTGGCTTTGCATTAGCCGTAGGTCTCCCATGGGCTCCACTGTTTTTTCTGCTGCAATTAAAAAACCTTAAGATACAGTATTTCCTCTAGATTTTCTGTGAATTCTCTATACCTGTGCTCTCCCACTACACCTGACAAATTGTTTAATGCTGCGTGTAAACTTCTGAAAATTTACAGTATTTACTGGTAAAGGAATGGTATGTATATTTTACATGCCAGATGTGCCATAATGGATTTGTGTGAAGCTTTTCAGCTTGAGTGTATAGCATGTCCATGCTAGTTTCAACACTCTGTAAATTTTCCCTCTTTATTTTCTTAATTTCTTTGAAATGTACCGTGTTTTCCTCAGGGAAAGTAGTTCCCTGGGCTTCAGTAGTAATAATCCCATAGACAAAATCATGTCGGACTTTGAATTTCACTATTAAGAGTAGGAAAAACATTTTATGTAAAATAACAAATACAATTGGGTAGTAGGGCCATTTAGTTGTATCTACCTGTCTTTTCTCTAAGAACTACTCATTTTCCTAGAGTTCCAAAGTTTCTGGGTATTTTTGAACTAATGTAGTCAGAGAAATACTGGCAGAAAGGCTGCGATGCAGCTGTGCTCAAGAGCATAAAATACTTCAGATTCTGTAAGAGAACGTTTTTAGTGGGATGCCCGGTTTTAGATGGCATTTGGCATTGGAAAGGAGGATAGTACATTGCATTTTGTAAGCTCTTAAACACTTGGATGCCTGTATAAAGCACTCCTTTCATGTGCATTATTTAAACCTGCTTATGAGAATGGAGTGAGCAGGTTTAGCGCTGCTGAAATGGGGAAGAAGCCCCATGCTGGGGATTAGACTATGTGGTCAAAATTCAGTGCCTCTTCAGTACACCACATGCATACTAAATTAAACTCAGGCAACATATTAAAGATAGTAAATTTCCAACCATGAAAATGGGCTTCCTCTCATCTAACTTGACTTATCTACAGGTCTGAGCCAGCTGCTTAAATGACCTTACAGTGGCAAAAATGGTCATTTTTATCATCCTAGATGAGGTGTCTGAAATACATGAGCTCAAGCATGCCCTGTATGGTTCAGTCTCTCTCCTCATTGATTGAAGAGAGAACCCAGATAACCAGCCTGTGTTAGATATGTAGCTCTCAGATGGATGAATCAGGGGACACGTGTCCCACCAAAATGGTCAGGGGACAGAAGAGATTGTGATAGCAGCAAAAATTGCAAAATAAAACTTTTTATTTTAAATTTGCCTTTAGGAAAAATGCATTTTTCTCAACCATAGCCCTATGTAATTTTTTGGCACTGAACTTAGGATGTGACAAGTGAAAACAGGCCAAGCATATCACCAGAAAAAATTATTTAGCATTAACAGAGAAGTGTTACATTGGGCATATTTTCATATAAGCACCAAAGTTTTCCATTGTTGATGTCCTTGGAAAAGGGAGCCTCTTTTCAGTTAAAGAAAGGCCTGTATTGGAGCACACCAGCAGCTGCTAGTTAATCTTCATGTTCAGTTTCAGAGCAATCTCTGATAAGGAAGTAAAAACTCCAAAAAAACTTGTTGCCAAGGGTAACTCTGCTTTTTGACAGTGGAATGCTTTAGTAATACCAAAGACCCCAGTGTGAAAATACAAAGGGACTCCAGTTTAAGAGACTGATTGATTGAAAGCCAGAAGGGCAGCTTGTAGCCTTCAGTACCTAAATGAGGGCACTGACTTTTAACTTGAGTGATACCAGACAGTAACTGCTTGTTGTTCTCTGGCTTGAACTTTTACGTTTTGCTAAACATGATAACTCTAGCAAATTGCATCATGCAGCCTGACATAAACAAATGTTCTGTGTTTTCCTGTATGTTCCCCTGCAAAGCACTTTCAGCCTTGGTAAATTAGATTTGCAACCAAACAATCATCTTACGCTGCAGAGCTTGCAAGCTATCCGCCCTTTAATCTGGACGGCTGTCTCTTCAGTGCAAGCCTGAATTGGCCCATTAGGCTTTGCAGTCTTAAAGAATCACGTAAC
The DNA here is from genome assembly GCA_013401315.1 of Balaeniceps rex. Classification (NCBI taxonomy): domain Eukaryota; kingdom Metazoa; phylum Chordata; class Aves; order Pelecaniformes; family Balaenicipitidae; genus Balaeniceps; species Balaeniceps rex. The sequence continues at coordinate 67,606 of VYZW01054674.1, forward strand.
TGAACTGTCTGGAAATTAAAAGTTTCCCAAGCAACTGTCTCAGGAAATAACAGAAATACGGTCTTCTCTCGTATTCTGCTAAATTATTTCATATGTAAAATTACTTCATATATTATTTCATTCCGTGATCAAAGGTGAAACTACATGTGACCACAGATTTTACTGTCACACCAAGCTTTATATTTCTTAGTGGAACATATTCTTATTCTGTGGTAGTCTTCTTTCATTTCACTTGTATATTTTTACAATAAAAATACTTAAACTATGCAGCTATTGCTGCATTATTTATTCCATACTTGGTATGCAAAAATAATCTACTTCATTTCTGTCATCAGCAAACTTGAACATCTAGTTAATTTAATCCAGTTTCTTTGATTTTTTTTTTTTTTAATTAAAACAACATCCATCCATTATGGCAATGTATTGACTATGCCAGCACATGGTTGGAAAATATGTATTTTATGTGATTTTCTCATTAAATGAAAGTCAGAAGTTATGTAATTTCTAGTTACATACAAGTGTTAGATGACAGGAGTCTTAACTTAAAATATGACCAATGGTGAGCATGGAGAAGAGGAGTGTACAATTTTTGTGAAGCTTTCTGAGTTTCGCCTCCCAATTCTGAGACGATTTGTGGGGTGATCTTCCAGAGAGTATTGCTATTGATTAATGCCATTTTGTCTTGTGCCATGTCTTTGTTTCTTCTTCCTCATCCTTAGATTTGTGTATGGTTTTAGAGTAAGCCTGTGATTACCTGTGCACTGAAAAAATAAGAAAATTGTGTCTAGGAATTGTCTGCAGCCAACTGATCAACACTTCTTATCATAGCAGGCAATAAAATATTTCAGAGTAGAACTGTGCCTTAGATGAGCAATTATAAAGCATCTTCTGTGCAAATACCAGAACAGCAGGTTCATAAATAGTAAAATCTGACTTGATGGGGCTTGCACAGTGTCAGGTGAGTGTCTGGATGGATCACAGAACAGATCTGCCTTGGCCCTACTAGCATCTTGGCATTGCTTCTTAAAATCAGCTTTCTAATTCAGACAAGTTGCGTAGTAGCAGCATCTTAAGCAAATTTTCTATAGGGCCGCATTTAATTGCTCCAATGTAATTTAAATAGGGGAAAAAAATTTATTTCCAATCTAACTGTTTAAAGTGTTTCTCTTCAGTACCGACCTCTCACTCTGCAACCCCAGCATTAGCTACTGGGGTTAGTTTTCAGAGAATGACGTTATGATACCCTCTCCATCTCTGCTTCCACTTGCAATGCACAGTAGTCGCAGCTATGTCCTGAGCATAGATTCATTGACTCCCAGGGGTAAAATAGAAAGAAAGAACATTAATAACAGTGGAAAAATAGACAATAGTCAGACAATACCAGTCTACCACGTCCACACATGGCATACATGACATCAAAATCCATGCAGATGACAACTGAACCAGAGGTAGATGGTGAAAAGTTTCTCTTTGCACCAAGACTGAAGCGAAGTTTTACCTGCTATGAAAATAATTTACATCTTGGATCTAACTAAAATAAACAAAAAAACCCCCAAACCCAAAACACCCTAACCTGAGAAGACATAAGTATCTAAGGAAATTATTATAAACTGCAAACTAATGCTCTTCAGTCTCCTTTCTCCATCTCCTCATTTCAGAATCACAGAATCACAGAATCACAGAATCTTTTGGTTGGAAAAGACCTTTAAGATCATCAAGTCCAACCATACCTGTCCACTACTAAACCATGTCCCTAAGCACCTCGTCTACCCGTCTTTTAAATACCTCCAGGGATGGGGACTCCACCACTTCCCTGGGCAGCCTGTTCCAATACTTGACAACCCTCTCCGTGAAGAAGTTTTTCCTAATATCTAATCTAAACCTTCCCTGGCGCAACTTGAGGCCATTGCCTCTTGTCCTATCGCTTGCTACTTGGGAGAAGAGACCGACACCCACCTCGCTACAACCTCCTTTCAGGTAGTTGTAGAGGGCGATAAGGTCTCCCCTCAGCCTCCTCTTCTTCAGGCTAAACAACCCCAGTTCCCTCAGCCACTCCTCATAAGACTTGTGCTCTAGACCCTTCACCAGCTTCGTTGCCCTTCTCTGGACACGCTCCAGCACCTCAATGTCCTTCTTGTACTGAGGGGCCCAAAACTGAACACAGTACTCGAGGTGCGGCCTCACCAGTGCCGAGTACAGGGGAAGGATGACTTCCCTGGTCCTGCTGGTCACACTATTCCTGATACAAGCCAGGATGCCATTGGCCTTCTCGGCCATCTGTGCACACTGCTGGCTCATATTCAGTCAGCTGTTGACCAGTACCCCCAGATCCCTCTCTGCCAAGCAGCTTTCCAGCCACTCATCCCCAAGCCTGTAGCGTTGCATGGGGTTGTTGTGGCCCAAGTGCAGGACCTGGCACTTGGCCTTGTTGAACCTCATGCAGTTGGTCACAGACCATTGGTCCAGCCTGTCCAGGTCCCTCTGTAGAGCCTTCCTACCCTCAAGCAGATCAACACTTCCACCCAGCTTAGTGTCATCTGCAAACTTGCTGAGGGTACACTCGATCCCCTCGTCCAGATCATTGATAAAGATGTTGAACAAAACTGGCCCCGACACTGAGCCCTGGGGGACACCACTCGTGACCGGCCTCCAACTGGATTTAACTCCATTCACCACCACCCCTTGGGCCTGGCCACCCAGCCAGTTTTTAACCCAGCACAGAGTATGCTTGTCCAGGCCATGGGCAGCCAGTTTCTCCAGGAGTTTCTCCAGTGACCTTTCCATTACTATCTCTTAAGTTGCTTGGACTGGAACTGTGTCTTTCTGTTTTATGAAGTGCCAATTACCATTTTGGTTTCTAGAGAATTAATACAGTATAATTTTAATACATTATTCTCAAGTGACTTTAAAAGAACCATGTCATCTGAAAATGTCCCTTGTTGTGTGACTTCATGGGTGCTGTTGAGGGGTGTTGGAGCCCTACGCAAGGGTACCAGGATCTGTCTTGGGGTGAGAAAATCTGGAAATCATAGTATTAATGTAGGCACTACCTAACCACACTTATTTTGTAAGCCATCTCATGTTTGTACGTTAACCCTGTAAATATGAATTTTTAGAGGGTTATGAGCAATAGTTCCCGAGATTTGTTCTGCTGACTCAGGAGACTGTGTCATGTCAAAATTATGAGACTTGTGCTTATTTTATCTCATGCTTTGCCTTCAGCAAACTTTAGGTCCCAGAGCATCCAGGTTGGTGACTCCTGTAGAAGCTCAGTATCTGAATGCCTAAGGTCTTTCTCATGTGTGTTCCCTTTTGGTAGTCCTGACCAGAAGTCAGCATTTCCTTGTCAGAAAACACATTTTCTAACAGTATACCCCAGTATGTGTAAACGAGAAACAGACACACTGTAAATTCTCATGCGCTCTGTCTTCAGGCAAAGCTGTGCATTCACTCCCAAGCAAGAGGAGAAAAAGTATGTTATTAAGCTACATGATCAAAGGGAACATTTTGCAGTTGTACAATAGAATTAAAACCTCTTCCATTGCCATCTCAAAGAAATAGATAATCACTCTGCAAGAATGCTGATTTCATGAACAAAAGGGAGTACCTTCATTGACTTTATTATTTATACTATTTAAATTATATGTTCCTCTTGAATAAATATAAACTCTTTATAGACTACCCATTTTGGCTTTAGATCTGAAATGTATTTGGTTACATATTACTTTATTATTATATTGTTTTCACAAGAAAATAATGATATTGCTGATTAATTGCCAATTAATTCTGCTTGGTGTGCGTCAGCTGTGCTGAGAGTCTATGGCTATACCGAATACCACAGCCACTCTGCTGGTGTTTCTGCTGCTTAGGAGTGCAATGAGTGTATTGCCAGGAAGCGTAACCAAATGAAACATGTTTTTTCTTGACCTGAGCTTTTTATCAGATTGCTCCCCAGGGTTATACTTTTTAACTGTTACTAAATGCCTTATCTTAAATCTTCAGACATACCTCAGGCAGAAACAATGTTTTATGAATATTTCTTTGAGGTATACTTCTTTTGGATTTAGTCTAAATTACTGCATGCCTTTAAAGTCTGAAACTCTTTATGAGTGGCAGAGTTCCAGGCGATTAATTAGGAATAAGAACTTAGGAACGGACTTGATGGCAGAGAGAACAAGAAGCTCTAAATCCATTTCTAGTTCTCATTTTTAAATGTTTGTTTCTATTGGTTATTGTGTTGTTTGATTCCTCTTTCCTGATTAAAATATTTAAGTTGTTCTGCACACTGGCCTATAGAAATTCTGGACATACAGTGTAATCATTAGCAGTCGTATGTGGGGACAGAAGGATTTGTGTGAATTTAGGCTCCTCTCCAAGCTAACAGCACAGCAACAGTGACTTTTACCTGAAAGTACGTATTCTTTTGCAATAAAAATTCTGCAGCTTGAAACAGAGGTGTGGTAATCACTTCTTAATGCAGTATACTAATAAAACTATAATAAGAGCCTTCATTGAACAATGTAGTCACTGAGTAAACAAATCCTTTCTTCTTTACACCAAGAACAGGAAATATCTGTGCTTTGAATAAGGTTTTCCATTCACGTGGTTAGGACTTTTTCTCCACGGTGATGTTAGAAGTTTTGTTCTGCATTCTAAAGTATACCCAAAACCAGTTAAACCCAAATGCCAACAACATAGCTTAAATAAATAAATAAACAACTCAGCATTGTTATTTCAACTTGGGATTATGTCCTGTATTTGAATCTCGCATTGGAATAAAAAAACCCTCCACATATATTAAGGACAAATCTTGCAAATTTAAATGCCTTAAATTGTATGGAACCTCTATTTTTGGTCTGGAAAATTTCCATCCTCCAACAAAACCTTACCTAATGACGCTATGAGGTTGGGGGTAGTTGCTGTTGCCTGGACCTTTTTCTCATCTCCATCTCTTTTGTATTAAAATACGAGAAGCAAGATATGTCACTAACTACACAGGTTGTATTTTCCTCCAGCTGGAAGATGTGAAAAATGTGTATGAAAATAATTTGGATGAACATTTTTGTGTTCGAAGGCCATTTCAAGTTAAGCAGTAATGCTCCCTGTTGTACACAGATGACTGTCAGTGAACGAGAAACAGTGGCTTAGCGCTGCCTCCTGCAATTCACTGACCAATAAATACACCTTTCTAAGTAGGCAGCACAGCATAAATTCAGAAGCACTTGGGACAGAGAGCAATTTAAAGGGCTTTGTTAGTAAAGAAGACTGAATTTAGGATCTGGATTGTACAGTGAGAAACAGAAATGGGCGCTTAGCTGTGTACATGCAACTGATACGGCTGATCTCAGGGAAGATTATGGCAGCTAGTCCATGCTAGACTGCAGCCGGTTCAGCGCTGGAGGTATCTCTTTCAGCCCTAACTATTCTGTGGCATTAATTTAATGCTTTCTGACAGACGGGGTGGGGTGGGAGTGCTGGGAGGGTGGTCCCTGCCCTGACCCTGGGATGCCTGAACTCCAGGCTGAAAGACTGCAGCAGATTAGTGTCCCAGACATGACGCTGGCCTAGGCAGGCTTTTCTCCTGACATCAGATAGCTGTTAGGTTGTTAGGGTTAAAATCCTGGTCTGCCCTGGAGTCATGGACTTAAACATCTACCCCAGCTCAGAGGCAGATTTCCAGCTCTTGGGTTTTTGCTCAGCACACCTCTGGGTTGTGTGCAAGAAGCAATGTTAGGCAGAAAGCAGCTAGCAACATTTATATGAAAATCATATTATTATCAAGTTTTTTTTCTGGAGTACGTGGATTTTTTTTTCTGAAAAAGACCCAAATTTATTAAGCCAGGTATTCTGATTTTCTGAAGAAAAATCTAAAACCTTAAAAGAGGTATTTTAGATAAATATTTGTTCATTCCACAACTGCACTTTTGAAAACCAAAAAAAAAATCAGAAAAAAATCTTGATGATTCCTAATAAGAAGACATCATGTCTACCTTTGAAGAACTTTTCTAAGTTAGACAAATATTTCAATATATGTACATGATACACACAGGATAAGTGTAGAAAGCAGAGACCATATAACTTGGTCTTCTGCTAGAAAAATTCTCTCAAGTAAACTCAGCCAGTACTCAGTTTCACAACCATCACTTTTTGGTCTGAGTTAATCAGGGGCATGGCAAACTCATATAAATAAAATAACCAACCACAGGCTAGAAACTCTCTTAGATGTAGCAGTGCCAGGACAAAATCTTGCGTCAAAGTTTTGCTCTCAATTTTGAGATTATAGAATGATGTTTTTTCCCTGTGTTACCGCCAGCTACATACACAAGAGGTGGGGTAAGGCTGTGGCCTTACTCAGAGTCATTTATATGGCAATATACCATCCCATAGCATCTTTAATATGTAAGATTAAGTTGAAGCTACCTTTTGAGCTGGAAGAAATAATAAAATCATATTTTTCATTGACATTTCAGTGTAGAAGCATCACTGCAATAAGATAAAAAGCCTGTTGCCATTTTCATGCATAAAAATAAATTCAGCATTTTGTTATCTGAAGTTCAGTGGGCTATATTTTCTAACAGGGACACTATGGAGAGGCTATGGATATAGTTTACTAACTTTCATCATTCGTACAAGCAAGCATGAAGAACAAACCGCAGCTGTTAACATCAAAGAAAGCAAAGCAAATAAAAAGGGAGAAAAACAGGAATAAGCAAGAAAGACTTCCAGGTTTCTGGAGATATTTTTCCCTTGTAGGGAATCTAACTTCTTGGACCATTTGAGCTGTTTGCATTTTCATCCTGTTTAATACATCGTACATTAATATCTTGACCCTGTTTATCAGCTGCTTGAGATGCAAGGCTCTATTATGTTACAATTTTGGCTTGTTTTTTTAAGAAAAAGTGCTCAGTTAGAAAGATCTTTTGCCCAAGCTTTCAAGAAAGGTAGAGACGATGCAGAAAGTAAGTAATCATGAATAATAAAACAGGAGCTTCTTTCTGTGGGTTTCATGAAAAGCAGGGGAGATTGTGTCTTGTTGCACACACTTATTTTTTGCAGTCCCGAACACTTTTGGCATTTTGATGTAGGGTGGGTATAGGGCTTTTGTTATCTGAGCCTCTGGCAGTTAGGAAATGTCAAGCAGAAAATGCACTTTGCCTACAGGGGAGGAAGTCACCGAGGTGCCTGGTGGTGCAGTATCTCTGCAGGCTTATTCACGAGATGGCAAAGAGATGAACCCTGACAGCCGGGTCTTCCTTGCGTGTCAGCACAGTGAAAGCGCCACAGATGAGCCTACAAGAATGAGGCAAAATGGGGAAAATAGGTAGTTGTATGCATATTCCCTTTCAGTCTTCTTTCAGCCTCCTTTTGGCCTCTTTTTTGACTCTTTCTTGACTTTCTTGACCTTGGCTAACAAGAGGTGGGTAGGAATTAGCAAGGAAAGAGGAAGGAACAACCTTTCAAAGTCATGGGTTTCCTCATAATTATTGAAAGTGAAAGGCAGATTCCCATTTTCACTGCAACTCATCTAAATTACTCATGTTATTGGTGGCTGGAAGTGTCATTTGAGAGTCCCCTTACACTACAAGAACAGAGTAAACAAGGCTATCTATAAGTAAGAATAAAAAAAAATGAATTGTTCACTTAAATCTGCAGTTTATTGACTATTATGTACTATGCCTACTTTTATCACATTTTTTCTGTATTTCACTCCTTTGCCCTAATTTACCACAGTAAATTATTATCTTCCTGTAAGTATTCTAAAAGTTGCACTATTTCCCGAGACAAATTAACAAGACAGTCATGGTGACTTTTCGGGTTGGTCCACTATTATTGTGATTAGAGACCTGCAAAAGTAGACCTTAGCTTAGTTTAGCTTTCAGTTGTGTGATCTGGGGATTGAAGACTATCAAAGAACCAAAAACCTCATGCTTAAAAATGCAAATAACTGGAAACTTTGAATGTGTGCATTAAACCGTCCATGTTTTAAAAATGAATGCCTATAGTTAGGGATGAAGGCTGATAAAGGGCTGTTAAAATAGGAACAACCTTGTAGGAGATGAGCCCTTTCAAATTGTGTTATCATTCACTGGGGCTGCAAGTACTCTGAAACCAGGCTGCCCTGATTTAGATATTTAATTGGAGATACCTGCTCTAGCAACTGATTTTACACCTGGGACTACTTATGTGCACATTTAAATGCATTAGTGATTTTCTGAATTTGGCCCCATATTTGAAGAACTCATTGTTCATCATTGTTTGTAAGGCTGGCCAGAAAACAAGAATTTTGTTTATTTGGAAAAAAAATGAGGGTTTGGAATTTCTGTTCAGCTTGGAGCAAACTAAGCTGTACAGATGCTCTTTGTGGAAAGTGAGGGAGGAAGAGGGAGGCAGCCTAAACAACCAATTTACTCTATAAGCTAAAATAACAAATGGCTGAGTAAGTAGGGCAGCACTCACCTGGGATGTAGAATGGCATGTTTAAATCCCTGCTCCAGTTAATCACTACGATAGAGAATCAAATCATACTTCTTAATTTTCTTTTCTGCTGAAGTTATTCTAGTAAGTAAATACAGTTAGCTATTCACTGGATCAGAGGAAGGGAACCCAACATGTCTAGGGGGTCTGCTCCTCTTCCTTCTCTCGTTTCAATCAGAAATAATGCTGTGATCCTTAGGGAGCTGTCTGTTAAAATATTTCCATACATTTCTGGGAAATGAACTATTTGTGATTAATAAGATTTTCCTAAGATTTTTGTTAATAGATTTTTTTTTCTCTATTTGTTTAAAAGGGGAGGGAGAAATGTGGCACCTCTTTAACCAAGTTGTAATAAAAATGTGTAAAAAGTGTAACTTCACTGCTGCTTTTCATTATTTATTTTTGCACCTGAAGAATATAAATTGTCCTACAAGTTGCATCGGAAGATGCTTAAGGGTTTGTTCTAGTTTTTTTCTTTTCTTCAGTAAAGAAAGCTGAACAAACCTACTTTTTGAAGTACTGTTATATTTAGGTAACTGACAGTAAGAAAGCGATGACAGGATGTGAGTTTCTAATTCTGGTGATGTCCCATTGTTTTGAGGGGAAGTTGGTTTTGAAGTAGAGATTGTAAGCACAGCAGGTGCTGGGATCTTGTAGCAGCAGGCAGAACTATCACATGTTGGGACAAAAATACTCTTTTTTCTTGGTAGATACAGGGGTAATATTCCCATGACCATTTTCCTGACTAACCTATACATTATGTGGAGCTTCTGAATTCTTGAGATATATACTGTCATTTAATGTATAAGCTGCCATGATATGAGTGTGTTTTGGTTCTGCAGTATTTGGATAAATATGCAGGTATATGACAGAGCAGAGGGAAGAAGCAACATCAGGCTGAAATGGATTTCTGAATCTTTGTCAGTCTGATATATTTGGGAATAAAGACTTAGCTGATGGGAAAACTGACTCTTATCTCCTTCAAAAATACCTTTTACTTCCATAGTACAGTAATTCATGATGATGGTAACGCTAACTGAAATCAGGATTACTGGGAACAGTACAGAAGATCTCTTGTGAAGTATTTCAGTCTTGCCATCAGAACAAAGCTTTGGTGTGTCCGTGTAAACTGGCATCCTTCCATTGACTTCTAAGTGCAGTAAAGTGGGTGGTTTTGGGTTGCGCACTTCTTGGACAGACATGCAGGTACTCAGCAGCAGCTGGACTCCCCGAGAGCCCAACTTCAATGGTATTTTGCAGATTCATATCAACAAGGGTGGTCTTGATATGCACAGGCTCTGGTTGCTTCTTCCCGCCCTTCCTCTTTTGTAATTGGTTTAGTGGCTTGAACAAAGTGCAGAGAGATAAATTTCTGATAACAATATTGTGCTGACAATATTTTAATAATGTAATAAACTGCTCTTGCTTACCCTGTTCTGGTCCTCTGGTAGCTGGGGTTCATGTGCTTGCAAAACGAATGGATGCAAAGTTAGGATGTATACACATTTTTTGCCTGTTTAAAATACCTTCTCTTTCCTGATATTGAAAGGCAATACTGCGTGGCACCCTACATCTTAAGAGTTGCATTGCCAAAGCTTTACTTTTCTTGTGATAACATTAAAGTTTATCGCATTCAACGTGAAGGTAGATATAATAGAACAGGATGCAATCTTTGAAAGCAAAAGCAAGGGAAAAACTCCCTTCATTTTAAAACTGTTATCTGTATGCTGCTATTTTGTGGAATATAATCTTTCTGAAAAACAAAGTAATTTTTTTCAGAAGTATTCATGTTTGCCCCAGGGATGTCATCTCTGACAGAGATGATTTAACATCATCCATCCAAACAGAGAGTGAACAGTGTTATATGGGAATGAAATCATTTCAGCCTACCCTGAAGTTCGGTGGCACCCGTGAGAGCCCTCCAGCTCATCACTGCCATAAACAGGCTGGAGCACCCAACCTCTCAGGAATGACTTCATGTTAATAAAGTCTTTACGACTGAGCAGATTGTAAAATAATTCTCATTTCTTATAGATGTCAAAAAAATTTGAAAGTCCATCTTGAGCTGCTGAGGAATGTGGGGTATACCTCCAGGCTCACCCTAGAAGTACAGAATCTATGGGCAGCTCTAGTTTGAAATAGTACAAAAGAGGCAGAAACAAGGATGAAAAGTTCTGAGTAGTTCAGATACCAAGCTGGTTTAGCTGAACAGACTTCCAGCTGGTTTATATCTCCTTCATGCTGGAATGTGGCTAAACAAGATTGGGCAGGGAGAAAGACAAGTGACAGTGCAAGACTGGAGTGGGAGAAGGGAGAATAAGACAGATGGCAACAGAGGTTTCGTCAAGACACAGAATTTTCTTCCTGTCCCCCGTTGATGCACTTGGGCAATGATGTTTTTAATGCTTGGGGTTGCAGAGTGCTGAAGTAACATCTCAACCTAACTACAATCTAACGTCAAGTGTCCTTTTTTAAAATAAATGCACCATATAATATTTAGTTCTGTCTGCACACCTGGATTGAAATAGTCACATCTGAGATGTGTTTTCTTTCTTTTTCTTTTTCATTTTAACATTGACAGGTTGAGCCATTGATCCAGAAAGGCCATGAGAATCTG
>VYZW01054674.1:86420-106717 GCA_013401315.1 Balaeniceps rex
TTTTTACCCAGGATGAAGTGGAAAATTATTCTTGTGCAATCCTTAACTTACTATGATTACCATTAAACTTCCAGAACTTGTCTTCTCACTATTAATGATACCCTATTCAGCAGCTGACCCTCAGTTCGTTCTTATGGAGGTGCATTATGACAATCCATCATACACAGAAGGTTTGTACCCTCACACTCTTTAAAACGTGCAAGATTGGAAAGTGTACTAGACATAAGTGCTTCTCATTGCATTGCACGGCAAACAGAGCAAATACAAAGCTGAGGCTTATTTTCCCCTGCTCAGTACTTCCCAGTGTTTTTCTCACTGCTCTCAAAAGCTTTACCTGAAGTCAGTAGGAGATTCAGATATACAAAGAATTGTGGACCAGGTGAATACATCTCCTTTTATCGCTATATTCTTCATGTTATCTCTCGCTTCTTTCCTTTTGCTGGGAAATCCGATCAGACTGAAAGCGAGCAGCACAGCACCCAAGCTGTGAGACAGCAATACAGGGAATGAGCCTTTTATTAATTTTTTTTATCATTTTTTTAAGACATCTACCTGAACTGTGGGCAGTTCCTGAAGGTGAAGTATAGACTCAAGTTGCTAGACCATTCGCTGGGTAAAAGTAGTTTGTCTTAAAAGATAAGCTTTTAATTTATAATGGTGTTTTTTGATCTTCTTTCTAAAATGCATTTATATTTAGAAGAAGCAAAAGGAAAAAACTGGGGAGGCCCAGAAAATCTAGGGAACTTTGAAGCTAACTTTTGGAAAGATATTTTTTTGTTCTTAAACAAAACTTTATTGAGCCACGGTACCTGAGAATATTCTGGTGATTGCTATATATAACTGAGTAAATCCAGTGCTGCACAGTGTACTGGCCTGTCCTTACACCCCTATGTGTTTAAATAAAATCCTCTGTGTGGGTTATGGTGTTCTGTCTTACTGTTATTCTCCCTCTTTTTTTTTGTTCTAGATGAACTATCTCAAAAATTTTTTATTTAATGAGGGACTCTTGCCCTTCATCATGCACATTTGCATGCAATACAGTAAACTTCATTCGCATCCTTGATGTTGCATGGTTTTCCATCAAATATTACCTGAAAGCCTGAGAAGTTGCATGCAGAAAAACTGTTTTTGAATTGATCGTGTCCCCAAATTCACTCTTTTATTTTAATCGACTGTGCTGTATGATACCATTGTTTTAGTTCAAGTAGCACATACAAAAACTGGGAATCAATAATGCTTTTTTTGCTTTTTAAGCAACAGGGACAATTCTGCCTTGTTGGGACAGTCTCAGGTGAACAAAGGTCTCACCAAAGACCTGGAAAAATTCAGACAGCATAGGCAGAGCGGGGCGTCTATAATCCAGGTCACGTTTCTCTCCTCCCTGACAAAATACATGGTATAAGATCATGCCAGGAGTGGGAGGGAGTACAGCTGGGTGCTCCCACTGCTTTGGGTGGGGGCACACGAGTACTCCTGACACAGCACCCAACCTGCCACTGGGTCAGCTTTGTTTTCCCATTTCGGGATCTGCATTTTCCCAGCTTGGGTCTTGTGGTAAAAGGCTGCATTGTTAGCCTCACATTGTGACCTGGGGTAATGTTTTCCTAAGTAACTCAGGTTGGTAGTCAGCATTGGCTCCCAGTTAGACTCAAAAATGTTTGAACTGCTCCTAACTTGGCTGTTTTTGAATATTTCTGTTTATGAAATCCTTAACATTCACTTTTAATGGAAAGGTGGCCTCTTTTGAGATTGTTTATCAAAAACTCTTACATATTGTAAAAATTTCTGGCATTTAGATGTTAGCAACAAGCTGAAGGGGAAGTACCACAAAGGAAAACTTCAAGTTTATGTTTGTTATATTTTTTAGAAGACCAATATAGCTCACTAGGAAGCCTCTTACCTTCTCTGAGATACTTGGTAGGTTTTTAGCATTTTTAATTTTCAAAGCTGAAATTTGAAAAGGGACAACAAAGAAGAAGGCAAGAGATGAGCTAACAGAATGCAGGGCTTGTACAACACATTAATCTTTGGGTTTTTGCTTGTATCTTTCCTAATAAAAATGGCTAATACAAGAGAAATAATTATAAGCAGTTAGATGATAGAGACAACATAAATTCTGAGTAGATACGCAAACAAATGCATATGGCTAAACATTTAAATGAATGAGATAGATTCATATAATTTTGACTCTTAAAAACCTCAACCTTTTTACATCAGGCTTTTGTTCCTTAAACTACTTTTTGAAATCAAGAGAAGTCCTTGAGTGAGTGCAGCATTAAAATCTTATGTAGTTCTCTTGTCTGCTTTACTCAAGGTACTGGTATTATTGTCAAGTTTGGGATTTAGGAAGCCAATTTTCATATGTTTAGTTGATGCTCTCTTAATTGGAGAGATTGCAAAAGGGATGTGTTTGCTCATCTAGGTATGCTGTAATGTGACAGGCAATCCAGAACAAAGAAAAAATATAAATAATGCTAGGGCTCAAGGTGAAGGAGTAGATAAATTCACAAGTAGAAGACAACACACAGCTTGAAAATTTTAAAGAAAAAACCCACAACAACTTTAAGGTCTGCTTTAAATATTTCATTTGAAAATCATACATGGCACCTTTTGAGGTCTTATTATTTCCTTGTATTGTTTGCTCTGCCTGAGATCTACCTTCTTTTCTCTGAAGTCCACATTGGATAACTTAGTGGAAGGGATACAGGGGCTATGGGCAGCACATATTTTTCATTCAGATCTGAACACCACAGATATCAACATACCGTGTTTAACAACCCTCCTGTGGGTTGCCCCTATTTATTACTTCCCACATGTGGTTTGACTCATTTCCAAGTTACTGAGGTTGATTCCTCAATTTTCATGTAAAAAATTTAGGATAAGCCTTGAAAAATGTGAAACAATTGGATTTTTTAATTTTTTTTTTTTTAAATACTGATTTACAGCCACAGCTGACTGTGTTCTTTTGTTGCAGGTTTGATAGATAACTCTGGTCTGAGGCTAATTTATACTCCGGTTTTAAGGAAATACGATGCTGGAGTTATTGAAGCCGGTCTTTGGGTCAGCCTCTTCCACAATATCCCACCGGGCATGCCTGAATTTGTGTCAGAGGGTCACTGCACACTGGAATGTCTGGAAGAGGTATGTCTCCTGCCTGAATCCATTGGTTTTCATTCTTAGAAATAGTTTTGGACAGCCTCTTTAACTTCTTTGGAAGATTGATAGTTACCAGTTAAAGACATGCGAGCAAAGGCATCTGCTACATGCTGCCCTCCAGACTGTTGAGTCTTTTTGATCTTGGTATTTGGGGTGCTCAGTATTCAGGCTGCTTTACTGATATGAGTAATATCGGATGACACAGTGCTTGCAATGATTTAATTGTGTGTTCAATGTATAGGCATACATTGCTTTCCATGGCAAAGCTATTAATAGCCTGGAATAGCTAGCCCAGAAAAAATGTTAAGAGAGAATAATTAAGATCTGTGCATGTGCAAAAGGCTCCTAACAGTGAAGTGAAAGCCTGAAAGGTATTCTTAGACCAACCACAGAAATTAAAGACCTGAACAGGTTTTGTTGTATGGCCCAAAGTACAAAACTATGCATTCATTAAACACTTGGTTTCATTAAGATAATGTAAATATCTCTACAGATAATGGAAGCATTGTCTAAAATCTGCGATTAAGATATCATGGGAGATTCTCATGTACTTTGTCATTTATAGAGAAAGGCTGAATCAATGCCTGCTTTTTATGATGTGGTTTGGAGTGAAGGGCAAATTAGATACGGGATTTAGGTTTGTTCTTGGTGGTGTTAAATGTTGCATATTGTCATAGCATATTTCAGCCTAAAACCACTTGAGTAGTCTATTATCATGAGGTATCTGACCTTAAGGCTGTACTTGAAAGGTATTGTGATGACAGATTATCTCTAGTTTGGGCTCTGAACAAGAATAAAAGTTTAGCATACCAAAAGTTCAGATCCGTAGGTCTCAGCTGGAATGGGAGTGATGTTAGATTTGTTTCAATTTGGAAAAGTTCATTTTAAAGTGGTTTTGACCTGGAAAAAAATTTTCAGATGTAAACCTACAGTATTTCACTACCATTGACTTGAAGATGGGAAGTAGAGAATATTATAATTACAGCCTCCTAATTTAAAGTGCTTCTCTTGGCACAATATTGATGATAATGTCATTCATAACTGCATAGAAATTCTTTTTCACAACAAACATCCACATTCAGCAGTATCGGCCAATAACGGTAAAATAATTTGCAGGTTTTAGTATAATAACCTTGAAAGTCTTAAGCTGTTGAGAATTTTTGGCAGTCCAGTTGATTTTCATAAAAACTGTGTGCGTTAGGAGTCAAAACACATTTTTATTAAAAAAAACCACAGAAAAAACCCTAGCCTTTTTTGTATATAAAACCTTAATTTCACATACAGATTTGTTTTTGCTCCACTTTGCTGTGAACTGAGGGAATGTAAAATGCATTTATTAATGTTTTCACTCTTTTTGTACATTGTATTACATTACATTACATTGCATCTGGGCACACTGATGGTGTTGCTTTCCCCTGGCCAGGCTCTAGGTGCTGAGAGACCTGCTGGCATTCATGTGTTTGCGGTACTTCTTCATGCTCATCTTGCTGGCAGAGCTATCAGGATGCGCCACTTCCACAACGGCGAGGAGCAGAAGCTGCTTGCTTATGATGATGAGTTTGACTTCAACTTCCAGGAGTTTCAGTATCTGAAAGAAGAAAGAACCATCTTGCCAGTACGACATTCTTAATTCTTTCCCTGAAAGTGTTTAAGAGATCATGTGCCTAACATTTACTCACATTTAGGATTAATTTTGCTGCAGAATTTCTTGAATGTTTTGTTCATTTTTCCACTTATCGCAGAGTGGCTAATGCATTAAAGTTGCAGTGTCTCAGGAGTGTTCTCCCAATTCACTACAGAACTGACTTTGCCCATCAATTCAGGCTATTCTTTGGGTGTGTTTGGTGTCCACAATTACTTGATTTGATCTTTACTGTTATAAATACTTGAACAAAGCAGATTATAAAAACACACAAATGGCTGGTTGTGCCATCTTTGTGCATTCAGCCAACTGAAGAATAGAGACACCACCACGTGGCTTTACGGAGCTGTTGGAACCAAGGAGCACATCCTGAGTATTTGCACACAGCAAGTATCCAGCCTTGCAAACATGTCTACAAATCAGCCAAGCCTTCTGTTTGTTTCACATTTTTATTTGTTGTTGGGAATAAAACTCTGTGCTCATGTTCCACATGAGGTTTCACTGAGTAAACAAAACCCTTTGGAAGAAGAAATCATGCAATTCCCTCTACTGTTTTTGTGAGAATAATGTAATATATCTTTTAGAAAAATCCCAGCTGCAATTACATTATAAAGCAGTAGCTATCCATAGGTATTGCATGAAAAGAGTCTATATTTTTTTTAGATGAGTCACTCATTTAAAAATTATTCACTCAACCTTTGTTAGTTTCAGCTGGCATCTATTTTTGAAGCTTTGGCCTGAGGACAGAAAGTTTAATGCTGCAAAGGTTGGGTGTTCCAGATCTGGCTGGCAGAGCAGCTGGAAATGGGCTTGCCCTGGTGCACGTGAACAAGCCCGTTACTTCACGGAATAGGTCAGATGCAAAATACCAAACAACTGGATTTTGTTTATGATTGGAGCCAGTACGGGAAAGGGAGCTGAAAAGACCATTGCAATGACTGAACTTCAAGCACAATCAGGAGCTCCATGGTTTAAACTTCCAGGCTCCTCTTCACGTCCCTTCCTCTCTTATGTCTCTTCTCCCACACTGGCATATTTTGATATTTGTCCTTTAAAGGCAAGAAGCTAAAATTATGACTTTATAATTTAATTTCTGCAGCAAAACCTGGATGTTCAGGTGCAGCATTTACTCTTTGAAGTCCAACTGCTCGTACTCCACAGAAACTTCAAAGAAAGACAAACTCATGTTACCTCCTCCAGGAAAGAAGTGTTGAAGGGTTTAGGAAGAGGGCTGGCAGCAGATGACAGGTTTGCAGAGAAAACCTGTAATATTTTTAGGAAAATCCATGCAGATTATAGAGAAAGGCCTCTTAAAATTCAAGAACAAAAGGGAGTAGACAGCAGAAAGACTAAAAGAGGTATTTGATTGTATCAGCAACTTAAAAAAGACAGCTCAAGTAGAAGCTGGAATTCTTTCTCTGAAGTGAGCCTTTTTCATGCCTTTTATTGTTTTCATTTTATGCAAAACTACCGGTACAGCTTTACATAAGTCATTCTGGTGTAATTCGGACCACAGTCTAATCAATTAACTAACAATACTAGAAATTTTCATAGAAGTTCTTGTTATTCTCTCCTTCTGCCAGCTCTTCCAAGCGTGTATCCTTCTTTCAGCTTGTGGAGTCCAGGTTATTTGTTTTCCTCACACACTAGCACTCTCTTCTGAATTTGGAAGCGAAAGATCTAATCTCACATTCACTTTTAGTGAATGTTATCCAGTCTGCAAGCCATGAGAGCCAGAGACCTCGCTGGTGGCAACCAGCATATTCCTGCTGGGAGCAGTGAAGCTGTGCCAGTACAAACTGCTTCAGAAAGCTCTGTCTCCATTTGTCCGACACAAGGCTGACGCACCTTCTTCCAGCAGCACGGAGTATAGTTAGCACTAGTGTTCATCTGGCAACGAGACAGCCTGCAGGAAAGAAGAAATTCTCAATGTTTGAAGGGCGATCGGATTTTTTCAGGGAAGATTAATACAATGGGTGATAAGGGAGGATGATGATACAAAAGAATGAATGAAAGCAAATAAACCTCTGGCATCCTTGTGATATGAAGTTGCCCCCAAATACCAGATTTTTGATGTCTGGCAATGTTCTTCAATATTTTAATTTCCACTTGATTATCATGGTGATTTTGAGATTTGTATTTGATTAGGTACTGGGAATAAAGTTACTACCAAATTGTAGATCAGTTTGTCAAGACAGCAAAAAGTTAATTGTATGTACTTGAGAAGGTAAGAATTCAGCCTTTCCCATACATATCTGTCAATGTATTTAAGTCTTTGCCTGCCACTCCTCTACTCCCAGGCTTGGCAGATAAATAGTTGTTATTGTGATGTGGAAAACCTTCTTTTCCTTATTTGGCAAGTATTTCTATTGAAGTTGGCAGGATAAATTAGCCTGGGGAAAGCTATCCAAAGTAGCAGTGGATGAGTTTTGGAGCAAGAATCATGTGTATACATCATCTACATATACAATTTTCCTGAAAATAGGATTATAACTGGGCACCTCCATTGCTATTTTAAAAAAAACAGACCAGACTCTTAATAAGACTCCTTTTAAATCCATGGGGGATCCCTGAGGATCTGGGATAATATGAATGCTAAGTGCCAAGGCCTTGGCGTATGCCAATTACCTAACCCTTTGCTCTTTCAAAAAATCGTATCCACTGCTCTGATCCTTATTTCTTAAGTGTTTGCTGTCATCTGTGGTTACCTGAAGCTGGTGTTGATAAACTTCAGAACTGTGAACTTCCTAAATCTTGTGTTTCAGGGGGATAACTTAATCACAGAATGTCACTACAGTACTGTGGACCGAGTTCGCATGACATGGGTAAGAAAAGTTTAAATGGATCAAAATAAGTACACAGATAATATTGGGAATTAAAATCTTTTTCATAAAATGCTGTTAAAAAGTGTGAACTTACTTGCTAATGCCTATGTGCACGTAATTATATATTATCTTTCCTTTCATAGATTCTTAGGTTTTGAAGTCATCAGGACTATTATGATCATAGTCTGATCTCTTGCATAAGGCATTTGTATGACTAGTTTAAAAAAATAAGCAAGCCAGCTCATAAAAGATCTTTAAAAATCAGACTTTGCTAGTATAAGGAGTGCTTTCTTCATAACATGTGTTAGCATGCAATTTCTGCATATTCTAATGAATTATTTTTATGAATTTGTTACACATTTTTCCCTGAAGTTGTAACTGCCAGTTCTTATGTGTTGATTTTTACTTATGCCGTGACCAAGGTGGGACCACTTGCTTTTGTGCCTAACGTAGAATCCAGGCAGAGCACAGGTCCTTCGGGCTGGGAGGAGGAGGCTGGGCACAGTGAGCCTCTGCGCGTTACCTTTCTCATGCAGCGGGTTTTCCAGCGGCAGAGACCCTCCCAGACAGCTGCTGCCCCTGTGCCGGCGCAGGAGGAGCCCGCTCTGTACCCTCGCACCCTTGCAGCTGAGGCACGAGGAGTGGCTGTGCCGCAGCCCTGGGTGCATGTCCACGGCAGCGGACAAGGCAGGGCCATGGCCAGGGGGTGAGCATCCCCTTCGGGGTCGAGGGAGTCCGGCTCAGGTTTGGCACATGGCAGCGCATGGTCTCCCAGACACAGCTTTTTAGGCTAGAAGAGGCCAGGCACCAGCCATTGTGATGTGGCCACTTGGTTTTGGTGGTGAAGCAAATTTGGTTGTTGGCACATGAGCTGGACTGTGCCAGCTGGCTATGAAACCAGAGAGTGATGCCAGGCGCACTATGTTTATGGGAGGGATGTAGCTGCTGGCATCCAGCCTTCGCCAGGGGCTGATCCTTCTTCCTCTGGAGGGGCTGGATCCAGACCTCCAGGAGGTGAGACCTGAGGGGTTTCTGTTCAGCAAGGAAGACCTGTTCCTGGCATCCAGAGAACACAGGGATATCTCTCCCTGAATCATGGTTTGCATGCAGGCACATGCAGTGGGTATATAAAGAAAAGCAAAAGAGTGAGAATGAAGGCTTTTGAGTTTTTGTCCTATTTTCCTGTGTGGTGACCACACTAGCTCTTGGCCCTTGGTTCATGTGTTTTGTCTTCTCCATTCCTATTCCTGTGGTTCTGTGAGATTTGTGGAACTGTTCCCACACGGGATTTAGGAACGTGCAGTTCATAATCTTGTCCATATTTACCGAGATTGATTTTAAATTAGTTGTTTGCCCCATGGCTCTCAATGGAAGACTGTTTAAGAGTTTGTTTCTTCTGCTAGCTAAAAATCTTACTCTAATTAATTATTTTATAGTTAGTGCTCATTTGTTCTTGAGTAAACATTATCTGTTAACTTAAATAACTCTTCTCTTTCTTATTCTTTATCTGCATATGTACTTACAAGGAGAGTCCATATAGATACGTATTCCACCCTGGCCTCCATTTTACTAGGCAAAGCTCATTTAATTTCATATTAAACAGACTAATTATCCTACCAGATTTTTTCTACATCTGCTCCACTTTGAAGCCTTTTTTAGGAAACATGGTAAATATAAGTGCCTTGGAGACAGCTGAAAATAAACCTGAACTTCTCAGATGATAGTACTCTTCAATATAATAGGAGTCTTATTTTATTGATAGTTGTTCTTTCTGACATCTTTTTTAAGCTTGGGATCTATTGCTTGAGCTTGCAGTGTATTTTGTAATTAATTATGTAATAACTTCATGCTACTTGATAACCTAATGCGCAAGATAAACCTGTTGAATTGGGCCTCCTGATACATGTTTCATTAGCAGATAAATGCTAATCAGTGTTTTTATCTGTGGGATTCCAATGACATCTTGATTAAAAGAAAAATCCCATTTTCAGGGTGGTCTGAGCACCAGGAATGAAATGTGCCTGTCATATCTGCTCTATTACCCGAGAATCAACCTCACCCGATGTGCAAGTATTCCAGATATAATGGAACAGCTCCAGTTCATTGGTGTTAAGGAAATCTATAGACCAGTCAGGCAAGTAAAATGTTTATGAATATGTGTAGCACCTCTATTTCTGTCTGTGGGATTACAGGATTATTTTTATATGACCTTTATTTCTTTCTGGTAGTGCAACATGTTGCAGGGTGACTCATGCCACTTCTTTTTGGTCAATACGCTGTGCTGCTACTTATTTCTCCTGCCAAATTATTTTGCATCTTTATAAAAAAGCAGTTTCTTCTCTTAAGGAAATAATGTTTCTCACAGCAGTTTTTTTTCATCACAACCATCTGTAAAAAATCTATGTATCAGTCTCATACCAATGCTTCAAATCTATCAATTTATTAAAACATATCAGTGTTTCACATATATAGAGATAATTTTGAGAAAGGAGTTTGGGAGCGTGGGTGTTGTCAGTAATTCTGCTGAAGTCAATTGGTACAACCAGATCCTAGAACTGTTGCTTACATATAGAGCTTAACGCTGTCTCAGTGACACTGACAAAAATGCACAAAAGGGGAAGAAGTTGTAAGTTAGAAAGGAAATGGAGGGACTGAGAGAATATTAAATTGTCCATAGTAAAAGATAAATGTTAGATAAGCACCGTGATGGAGAGAAATGAGAGAAATGGAGAATTTGGAAAAATAACAAGTCAGAGGATGATATGCAAGGTAAGTAGAGAGAAAAACATGGAACCAGTGGTAGGAATCTAGCCAAGAGGAAGAAAAGAGCTTTTCAGGTGAACTTTTGGCTGCAGGGGCTTGCAATTCTGTGCAGAAACACAGTATCCCAAGTCTTGGACTCCTACTGTTCAGGGAAGCAGGACACTGCACATTTTTGATGTAAATCCGTGTCAGAAAGAAAAACCCCAAGCTCATTCATCAATTTTTCTTCCTAGTAAAAATAACCCACAAGAATCTGAATATTGGCCTGCTGCTCAGCTCAAAAGGAGTAATATCATTTTGTTGTAAGATCTGTCTACTTCAGTGCTCCACAAATATTAAATATCCCCTCTGTGAATGGTGAGGGGTGGGGGCTGTTACCATTTAGGCAACTCAGGATTTGTAACCACCACCAAGAAGGTCCATGCAATTCAGCTGGCATCTGACTGCTGGGGTAACCCAAAGGCTGGTGAATTTTAAAGAAGGTGTTACAGTTTCTCCAGTAGGTCAGCAGAAGTCTTGCTGTCCATCATGAGAGTCCTCGGCAAGAACAAAATGCTTCCCAGTGTGTTGTTGGATCTGGCTTTTCTGCCCTTTAACGTCAGTGGGATGACCTGCACAACAATATTGCTCACTAAGAGCAAGAGTGATTTCCAGAAACTAACATAAAATTTAAATTTTGGTAGGAGATGGGAGGAAGCCCACTATAGACAGGATAAATGTATGCGAGTATATAAAAATCAATAAATAGCATATTTCAGTTTTTAAGTGTTCCTTACAGAGCTTAAAATTAAAGCACCTCAATAGCAGATCAGTGGTGGAAGTGATTGTAAACAGAGTGAGAATAGTCTAAAGAGGAAATTTCCCAAAAGAATGAAATACAGAAAAATAATCAAACAATAGAAAGTAGAATGCACTATTAGTGGTGAAAGGTGAATTACATTTGTATTGTTAGCTGCACTGAAATAAGATAATAGTAAGATTTTAAAATAAAATGGATAGACTAATAGTGTGTCATCACATTTAAATTTTAAGAGTTGCCTTTCCTTATACAATTTATCTTAACAAAACCATATAAAACTACTATTGCAAAGTAATTTGATGTACGGGCTTACTGGTCTTAGTTCTGAAATTTATATCCAAGACAGAAGAGTTTGAAGAAAGTCACAATGCAATCAATGTCTGCTTCATTTTCCACACTATTTCTTCTTAAAATCTCTTTTAGTACAGGGAGAACACAGTTTCTAAATTAGTCCTAGCTAAAAGAGTCTTTCTGAGCTTAGAAAGAAAATATTCTAACAAATGTATGCTCTCTTGAGTGTTCATTCATGATAACTGTACTTAAGGAAAAAATGCACATTTGGCCTGGGGGAATAAAGATGTTTTGAATAGAGTAAGTATGCAGACTGTCTGCCGCAAATGGAATAGTAATTAGAAGAAGAGATTATTAATGCCTCTAGTATTTATGACCTAATCCACAATTCTTGTTTCATTAAGCTCTGTCAGCCTAAGGATATGTGACCTGATACTCATCTCTCTTGTGTCAGTCTTACACTGGAATTGCTTCACTGACTCCTCTAAAGTCTCTCTTGACGTACACATGAAGGCAAACTGGAAGCAGGATCAAGGCACTGGGGCTTACTTTAAAACTCTTTTTTTCCTCAGTCTGGTGGCATAGACAGTGGTATAAATCATGAGGAGCTGAGATGAAAGCAATTGGGCCACAACAGTGTAAAATAGGTGCTTGATTAAAATTATGTCCTCTGTGCCTAGGTGTTGAGTAGAGCAGAACTTTGGCGTAGGCAGCACTTCACCCAAAGCAAGTGGGAGACAGCCTGCTGTAAGATAACACAGATCTGTCTGAAGTGCTTTGAAAAGATAACTCATGCTCCAACCAAAGTATTAATTAGGTTACTTAAATAAAATTTTAGCTACTTTCATTCTTCCACTAGCTGTATTGGACTTTCTGTTTTTAAAAACTTGACCTGTCCAGCATGTTGTTTCCATTCATCCCAGTAGAGTCAAACAAGGAGAAAGCAAGAACAATGGAAAAGGTTTTCTTTAGCTGTTTTTTTTTTTCCCTTCATTATTATTTTTGAGTTTTCTTTACTAAATGAAAGACAAATCTCATTCCTTCCCTTTCCACATCTTTGGCTGGTGGGGAATGGGATTGGCCCCACTTGTTCATGGGGAGGATTCCCACACGTGGGCAAATAGTTAGGTCTCTCACAGCAGCACAGCAGGTCTCTATCCCAGCCCTGGCCAAAAGTCCCCTTGCAGCCAGCATGTAGGGACATGCCAAAAGGCAATGTCCACAACACCAGTTATTCTCATTTGATCTTTTGGCACTGCTGCCAACCAATGCATGTTAGAGCAACTCCTGTGCTAGGCTGAGTTTTGACCTATTATCTGAGTTATGACCAGAGCTTGGCAAAGCCATCTGGAAGCAGCTTTCTAATGGCAAACATTTCTTTACAACACTGTCTGCCAAGTCTAGTAGAGGGTGTGGAGCTTTTTTGTTTTGTTTTGCTTTGAGAAGTTACAACAGAAGATTTGTTTTGCATTGCCTGTGTTTTCAGTTTGTAGATCAGAGAACAGCAATGTAGTTCTTTTTCTTAACTTAAAAAGTCCTTCATTTCTAAAAGCATCTGGCAGCAAGTCCTAAACTGCTGACAAACTTTCATAAGTCTGTTAAAATCAGTGAAACTGCATCAGTTTTCAGTATCAGGGAACTTAGCTGAGAATGTGAGTTAGGCATAATATACGTGTTAATAGTACATTTATTTTTCTGAGTAGATTCTCCAAAAGCTTTTCCTCATCAGTTCCAACTTGATGGTATTTGTCTATTTTTTAAAGTCTATTTATTTATTTTTCTTTAGGACTTGGCCTTTCATTATCAAGAGTCCTAAGCAATATAAAAACCTGTCTTTTATGGATGCAATGAACAAATTCAAATGGTCCAAATCGGAGGGTCTCTCCTATAATGAACTTGTGCTTAAACTACCAGTGAACGTGAGGTGTTCAAAAACAGATAATGCAGAATGGTCGGTAAGTCGAAGTGTTGAAAAAGACGCAACAATGCCATGAAACAAATGTGATTTACTGTGCTTCACTGTGTATGAATAAGTACCTGGTTATATGTCTTCAAACTGTTTACATGGCTATATTGCATTGCATACAACAACAAATGATGAGAAAGTTTCATCAATGCTTTCACCTCACTTGAGTTCTAGAAGTATTTAAAAAGAATAGAAAAGTTGGAGCTTTGATCAGCACTTGGGATCAGTAATAGGAGTATGGAGTCTTTCAGTGTGTCTGGGACTGATCAGAGAGTAACCGTATGTGTCCAGATTAGGTGACCAAGTTAGAAAGCTGTTTTCCCTTGGCTGCCTCCATTGTAAGGGACTTACATTAGGGTCTCACAATGGATGATTCAAAATCCCTAAATCAGGTTTCTTGTCTGAGTCACTCTGTAGAGGGAAGCTTACTGACTGCACAAGGAAGCCTCAAGAATCTAACTTCTTAACTCAGGCATCTAGAGAACCTAAAGTTATGATGTCTATAGTATTGGGGCAAAAAAAGTACGTTTGTATTGTCTGTTTCCTTTGTGCACCTTTGGAAGATTTCATTTTCTATAGTTTTCCTTTCCCAATTCTCTTGATGAAAAATATATAAGATAAAAAATAATTCCCCAGTAAGTTATTATTTATTCTAAATGTCTACTGGTATTTTAACAGGGCAGCTGGGAAAAGCTGTCATCTTTAGTGTTGCTGTGTGTTTATAAAGAAGTACTAGTGCATGTAGTATCACCCCTGAAGGAGATGCTGAAAATATATATTGGTCCTTGAACTCCTTCACAGAGTCCAAATTCGAGACTCCATTTTACTTTTTTGAGCTTTTCTGCTCAGAAGGAGGGATTGTCTCATTGTACTGGCTTATCTCCTACCATGACTTTAGGCCAGCCTGACAGAGTTGATACCAGATATTACTGATGAAATACTTCCTAGGAAAGGACCTTTGCTTCATTCTCCTCCCCCTGCAAAACAGCCCATGCTGCCTCATAGCAGGTCACACAGTGCTTTCAGGTGGTGGAGAAATTGCTCTTCCTGCAGCGGTGTTCTCGGGTCTTTCCAACATTGATCAGACTGTTCTGTGCACAGGATGTCAATGAAATACTGTGTGCTAAAAGTAATCAAAGAGGTTCTGTTTTTTTCTAATATTTGTCCCACTGCAGACCTTCTGTGAAAAGTAGTTATTGACGGTACATGCGACTATTCACCAGTTTTGGTTAAACTTCCTGACCTTTGCAACTGCTGGCCTGTAGCAGCTGCATAGCCACTCTTTCACTCATTATTTGTCAGAGGACAAGTTAAGATGATGAAAAGCACATAGAAATTTTGTCAGGAGGGGATAGGCTTCTTTTTTTTTAAATGGTATGCTTTCTGGAAAATACAGGATGAAGGAACAATACTTACGACTTAAAGAATGTAGTCAAAGAGTGAGCTCACTGGAACTGGGAGTGCTTCGTTCTTCCTTTTAATCATAGTTTCCTATTTCAAATGACTAGGGCATACTCATCAGAGCTAAGATTACGACTCTTTCCTTTCCCTTCCCTTATTAGTGATATTACATTAAATTGGCCATCCACATCAAAATCAAGAACAGATTTAACCTGAATGGCCAAACAATCAGTGAGTTGTTACAAGAAGGAAAAAACTTGAAGCAGAGGAAGTGAGTTGAAAATACCTTCATCCTTCTGTAGGGATGGTCCCTCGATGAGTTTCAGCTTTGTGATGTGTTTGCTAACATTGAGTCAATATTTAGATTTTTTTTCCTGCAGTGCAGGATAATTGCAACATGGAAAAAACCCAAAGCAAGCACATGCTGTGCACGTGGGCATTCAAACTTTCAAAAATGTTTGTGTCCAGGGGCCCACTTTTTGCTTCGCTTCTTTTCTTTAATGTGTAGGGAGTACATTTAGGAAAGCATAGCCAAGCAGTGTACCTAAATCTCTCCAATTTTATGTCAAAGCCAGGACAGGCAGGTAGTTATGTCTAACTCCATAAAAATTGCACTGAGTTCTAAGGGAAGAGTAAAAAATGCTCAGTATATAGAAATAGGACACTGCTGTAGGTGGCCCTGCTTGAGCAGGGACATTGGACCAGATGACCTCCAGAGGTCCCTTCCAACCTCAACCACTCTGTGATTCTGTGAAATAAATGTGTGCACAATTAACTGCCTTGTACATGCAAGTGTAAGCCTTGTATGTGCAAATGAACGTGTTCAAATATCATCCAGTATCCCTACAGCACTGTAACACTGTAAACTTCCATTTTTATCTGCCAGAAAGATGAAAACAAAAACCAAACCAAACAAACAATCCCACAAAGCAAAATAAGGTCATACAAATCGACCAACAAAAGCCTAACCTTGCTTTATTGGAGAGGATGCCAGTGTGTACAGCTGTTCCCAAGCCGAGAACAATGGATGTGCACGCTGGCTGATCATTTGGCGTGCAATATATTAATATTTTTACTGAGCTTGATGTCTCCACAGTAACAGTCACAACCCCAGTACAAAACTAGCAATAGATTCTCATGCAAGCTGCCAACTAGTTAGGGAGCAAAATACAGATTTCTAATCTTATGTGACGAAGCTCTGATCAATTTTTATTATTTTAATTGCAGATCCAAGGCATGACAGCTTTACCCCCTGAAATAGAGAGACCGTACAAGACAGAACCAGTAATATGCAGCTCATCTTCCTGTTTACATTGCAGTTTATTCCTCACCCTGTTGTTTGTTGTACATGTCACAGCCAGCACCATAGGAAACATTGGGTCCTTTGTATAATAATTTTTATTCATTTGTGTTCTGTATGCCATGCAAGTTCTGATGTGTTTGCACTGTTGCTATTGTAGATTTATTTTTTTACATATTAATAAACTAAATTTGCCAGTTCCAGATAAAATGTGTACTTTCTCCGAAAACTGTGGGTTTTTTGGTTTTCAGTATAAAGTATGTATAAAACACAGTAAGTACACTGGCACGTTGCATATTGAAATCTTTTCCCATAGCATTTTGTTACACTTTGTCCTGGCTCTTTCACGTGGTGTTTTCAAAACCAACTATGTATACGGGTAAAATTAATAAACTAAAAGCAACTTAGTTAATCACATTCAAGCTGGTGTGTGCTGTATTATTTTGTCTTGGTTCTTGACATGGGCAGGTTATGAAATTATTTCTGTGTGGACAAGTCTTGCAAACATGTATTTGGGTATGTCTGATTGATACCTGCTGTAAAGCTACAGGAAGGAGTCATTCAGGGAGGACATTTCTGGGAGCAACACATTGCAAGCCATCTCTCCACCTTAAGAGAAGCAAGTGCTATGGGTGTGAAAGGGATGAACCCCAAATCTCCCCATAGCGATTGCTGTACGAGTCCTTCAACTTGGCAGGGATTTCTCTCCCCCTTTTCTGTTCTTCATCTCTTCCCCAGTCCCTGGCAATTCACTGTCTTTCTTTTGCCTTAAGGTATTTTTACAGCGAGCAAAGCTTTGGCGAGGGGTAGGCACACCTTTACTAGATTTGATCTGGATAGCAGTAGCAATAAAGGTTAATCTCACAGCCAGGCTCTGGCACGCACAGGGAACTGGAGTACGAGCCTGCCAGGAGCTATTGTTAACACATGCCAAGCGTCACAATAGGCCAAACTGTTGATTAAGAGGTTATTTTTGTGTCTGATGCGTAACTTTATTTATTTATTTATTTATTTATTTATCTGAAAATCTGCAACTTTTTTACTCAGATGGTGTTGGGCAGGGAAGATTCCCAGAAGATACCTAATTTATTGCTCCCCAATGAAGTTATGCAACACAGTAGAAAAGGAATTTGAACACCCAAAAAAACCCTTATTTTCGTAGCCACACTGCAGTTACAGTACACTCTAATTTTTCCACAGTGCTGCATAAACTTTACTGGAGTGCGGCTATAAAAATAAGTCGTTTTGGATGTTGACAGTGCTTCCCTGACCACTGCAACACCTGCACTACAACTAACCTCTGTAGACTTAGTTACATACGGACTTTGTTACATACGTTTTATGTCATTCAGCACTCTTGTGCAGTGTGGTGAGTCCAGAGTGGATCAAGAACCTGACTGAGCTGAGATAAACTGGTTTTCTGAACATTTTTGTTCATTGACTGTTAATGACTGATAACTGTCTGTGCAGTTGCACCTCTTAATGAGGGCAGGCTATTCTGATGCAAAGGAATATCACATAAGAAGGAAAATGAGGAGAGGATTTTGGAACTGTCTTTTCTGTATTTGAGAAGTGAGAAGGAAAGCATCACAAAGCTGGTAAGGCTCCTTTTTGGGCAGCCAAAATGACAATTTGTGTGATAATTGACAGACAAGAGAGGCACTGAAGCAGCGAATGCCTCAAGTAGAGATGAGAGAGTTAATCAAGTGTAGATTAATTTTCTAGGAGCTATAACAACCTCAGGACAAAATTTATGCATAAAGGGAGTTTAAAATGAGCCGTGAAGATAGAGGTTCACAGGGCCTACTAAGTCTTCCTGATGCTGCAGTCTGCACTTGGGGTAAGAGCAACTCCCACCAAATCCTGGGAAATTTCTTTGCCATTGTTGGGCAGTTGCCTGCTCTAAATATACCTGGAGAGTGGTATGTTCTGCCGTCCTTCCCACTGGTGTTGGATAAGGTAAGGAAAAGGTGTATGTCAAATAGCATATGGATAGTTTTGGGTCAAACCCCTGAAGTTTCAATAAAGAAATGTAAATATTTAGGTGTCTCCTTCCTGTCAGCAGAAGAACTATGCTTTTCTGTTTCATGTTCCTGAATAGAACTGCTTGAAGGGGCCAGGGGAGTCAGCCTCCATGATTGCCTGCACCGCTGGCCCTGGGGGACGGCTTGGTGCCCGTCGAGGCTTGGTGGACGTGAGTTGGGGCTCAGCGATGCCTTTGCACCTCTTTGGTGCCATTTCCTGGTGCCCCCTGCACTCCCTCCCCATCCCATGCAGGCACGGAGAGCTTCTGCGTAAATGGCTTTTAATGGAAAAACTGTGACCAAAAGGATCATCAAAGCTACTACGTGGTGAACGCCCCCCCTCCCCCCCCTCCCCAAAGCCATCTGATGCCACCCAGGCCTAATCCCTCCCTCCTGCCCCACCAGTGGCTGCGGGAGCCTTGCGCTTGCTGCCGTATTTTGGGAATGAGCCACAGCGCCGCTTCTTCGCCTGCTTTGCCAGCCTGCTGTTGTGCTGGCACACGCTGCCCTGGGGTGTCGGCAGGACTGTCCCCGCATCGTGCCGTGGATCGTGGGGCTTCATGCTGATGGTGTCGAAGCCCTCCTTGCTCAGGCCGGCTTTGGAGGTGGTGGGGACAGCGTTGTCAGGCAGCCAGAGCGAGGTGTTCTTGTGACGGGGGATGGTGGCAGTAGTGTCAGCAGGGTCCCCGGGTATGGGGACGCTGGTGGGATTGCCCTGGCTGATCCCCAGTACCCCCAGGGAGCAATCCCCGCGCGTCACAGCCCCTTCCAGCACAACGCTGCCAGCTGGAATCACCATGGGGGTCGTGATGTGTTGGCCACGGAGGGCAGCCGAGTGGCTGGGGGTGATGCCAGTGTGCAGGTAGGTGTCCCCAGCGTGGGGGGTGCCCTGATCCATGGGGACATGGCTGTGCAGAGAGATGTCCCCATGTGGGAGGGTGTCCTCATCCATGGGGACGTCACTCCCCAGGGAGATATCAGTGGCTGGGGAGGTGGCATCCTCCATGGTGACATCGCTCTGCAGGGAGATGTCAGTGGGTGGGGAGGTGGCATCGTCCATGGTGATATCGTTGGCTGGGGCGTTGGCACTGCCCAGGGGTGCCCCCAAGGGTTTGGCTGTGCTGGAGGGACTGTGCCGTGCGTTCTGCCCCTGGAGGTGGTGGTAGGCGGGGTGGGACGGCAGCAGCAGTGGGGGGTCTGTGGCCACTGCTCTCGCCGGAGGGTTGTAGGGCGGGAAGAGAACGTGCGGTGGTCCCTGGGGGGCCCATTGGCCTGCCCAGAGCAGGGGGAGCCCGCAGCCCTGGGGTCCCCAGAGGGCAGCAGCGCCTGGCGCAGAAGCAACGCCTTGGCCGGTGCCGAAGGTGGCTGAGGCAGGCAGGCCGGTGGTCGTCCAGTGGTGGGGGAGGCCGTGAGGGTGGAAGTAGGCAGCGCATGGAGCCATTTGCAGACCTGCAGGGGCGAGAGGGAGATGTGGTGGTGTGGGGGCCGTGGGCAGGCAAGCCGGTGGTCGTCCAGTGATAGGGGAAGATGTGAGGGTCGAAGTATAGAATCATAGAATGCTTTGGGTTGGGAGGTGCCTGTAGAGGTCATCTAGTCCAACCCCCCTGCAGTGAGCAGGGACATCTTCAACTAGATCAGGTTGCTCAGAGCCCCCTTCAAGCTGACCTTAAAGGTTTCTAGGGGAGCAGTTCACGTGTTACACCCGTACGNAAAACCATTACCCCTTGTCCTGTCACCACAGGCCTTGCTAAAAAGACTGTCCCCATCTTTCCTATAGGCCCCCTTTAAGTACTGAAAGGCTGGAGTAAGGTCTCCCCGCAGCCTTCTCTTCTCCAGGCTGAACAAGCCCAACTCTCTCAGCCTGTCCTCGTAGGAGAGGTGCTCCAGCCCTCGGATCATTTTTGTGGCCCTCTTCTGGACCCTCTCCAACAGCTCCATGTCCTCGTTGTGCTGAGGGCTCCAGAGCTGGACGCAGTGCTCCAGGTGAGGTCTCACCAGAGCAGAGTAGAGGGGCAGAATCTCCAAGTCCTTCTCCGCAGGGCTGCTCTCCATCCCTTCATCCCCCAGCCTGTATTGATATGGGGGGTTGCCCCGACCCAGGTGCAGGACCTTGCACTTGGCCTTGTTGAA
>VYZW01054675.1:0-37535 GCA_013401315.1 Balaeniceps rex
TTTTACTTTAACAGATGATTAATCTGATTGTCTATTTAGTAAACGCTACTTTTCTCAGGAAAACACTCTTGTTCAAAATTTTATGTCTGAATTCAGTTTCCCTCTGGTCTGTGATATTCTGCTCTCCTATTGCTGGTCCCAGGAACCATTCAAAGGAATCTTNGAAATGAGTAAATTTTTCAGAGTTTGAATCTTACTGAGAAAGTAAGAAGGACATTCCGTTCCCTGAACCTGTGACCATGGCAGTCATGGTAATGTAAGCTCTGGTTATTTTTCTGCATTTGAGTTAAATGTCTTGATTTAGATTGTTTGTGAAAGACACTTGTTATGTTTCCACTGTGATGCTGTGAAGCACAGACATCAGACACTCATCCTGATTCAGGACACTTATGTGCTGTCTCTGTTGTTCACCTGGTAAAAAAGTGCCTATCGTTCCAGACAAGTCATTTTATTTTCCCATGCCTTTTCACCTCCTTTGTTTATTTAGATTCTTATCTTTCTTATATCAGGAACTGTCTTTCATTCCATATTTTATATTGTGCCCAGCACAATGAGAAATCAATCTTCCTTGTGTCTTCTGGTATGACTATAATTCAAATAATGAATAGTAATCACCTTTTTCTTTGACCATCTTGTAAATCAGTGGCATTTTCATGAGCTGAGAATTCAGAGAAGCTTCATGATTATCTTCCTTCTGTTGTAAACAACGAGTTTGATTTATCTTAATTTAATGCAGGGGATTTATACGTTTGGAACTGAAAAATCCTGAAAAACTTTGGAACTTGGAAGCCATCTTTGCTAGTGGTTCCTCAGTGCTCTTAACACTGAAGATCACTGAATCCATTCAAAGACACATTTCTGAGTTTAATCTCAGACTTATTCTGAAGATAGCCAACACATTATATTACTGTGCCTAACCAGAGACCATGATACAGCTTCATGTAGTGTTTCAGGATTGTGACGATTTACTGCTGATGCAGTCCAGGTGAAAATACCCTGTATGAGGACAACCTTTCTTCTCCTTTCTCCTCTTTGTTATATGTTGTTTACATTGAATAGACCACTGTTCAAAAAATTGTGTTGTGGACTCAAAAAAAGACATTTAAGATAAGTAACAGAAGAAAGGAAAACCAGAAAGGTAATCTGGGCGAGATATAAACCATAATTCTGAGTGCATTTTTTGAGTTCTTGGGCTTTGAGAGGAGTTTTGTGTATCTGTTGTGATTTTTTAAAGGAAATTAATTTAATTCACAGAAAAGCCTTTTTTGCTGATGGTGAAGTTAATAACAGAACAGCAGAAGTCTCCAGAAGATATTTCAAATGTTTTAGCAGCATGTAAAGGGAGATACAGAGAAGAGGGACAAGGTGCACATAATACAAAGGAGGTCAGAGAAATGCCAAAGCATATTAGGATCCAAACTCCATTAAAATCCTGTCTGGCAGAGGTGGGCCATTTCTTATTAACGTCTCCTCCAGGGCAAGCATGTGAGACATTGCTCTGATGCTGGCAAACCAAACTTTTGTTATGTTTCTTTTATGTTTCTTTAAAGCCTCTGTAATTTACTTCAGTGGTCTAGATACTGCTCAAGTAGATTTCCATGTACAGGGTGGATGGGAGCTCTTGAACTGACAATAGGGGACTTGGCAACCTTTAAATTTTCCAGCTCTTTTTATGCCTTTTCTTTCCCTTGTGGCTTATCTGGCATGCAGTGTTTCAGAGTTAGTCCAAGAAATGCTAAAAACCTCTCCCACAAAGTTTATTTAATCAACCTGGACATAAATAATAGTCAGTACCCTGATTTTCCTTGTTGAATTTACATCTTAATTAGTTATGTTTAAAGTGTGTCATGTGAGCTTATGTTTTGAGAACAAATACCTTTGGCTGTTTTCTGACTTGTGTTTCATTTCTTAGCATTTCAGGTTACATTTTGCTTTGATTTGGATTTTTTTGTTTGTTTTTCTCTGCCATGTCATTAAACATTATCAAGAAGAGAAAAAAAAGGCAAGACCTTGCCAACCACAGTACCCTGTCGGATCGGGATGCACATCACATCCAGTATAATTTACCAAGCAAAGCCCCTACCTGTACTTTTTTCATAACAGTCTTTCTAGATTTTTTTATAGTTCTGTTCTTTCAACATAAAAGCTGAAATAGATACTAAGTAAGAAAGCAAGAACCAAAGAAGCCACTATGAATTATTTATAAATTGCCTTCTTTTCTGATGTATTTGATATTTTCTTTCTTCCCAGAGGATAAAACATATTAGGAATGGGTGTGTGTGCCAACCTTAAGGTACATCAAGCTTGGTATTGTTCAGTATTACAACAGGACATCCTTCAGTGAGGGTGGAATATGTGTACATAGATAAATATGTTTTATATCACAGTGAGCTAGAAAACTACTGCATATTTTTACTATCTTTTCCAAACCAAACTTTTTTTATCATTTTCTTGTACAGTGACATAACAATCCCAGGCAAAAAAAAAAAAAAACACTATAGCATGTTTATTTTCTGTTTTCAGAACAAGCAACTAATACCCTTGGAGAGGTAGGAGGGCTCTGAAAATGCTTTAATTGACAAATGCATTCTACAGCACCTATAAGGGGATTTTTTGTGAACCAANCTTTTCAAAACCAATCTTTTTTTATCATTTTTTTGTACAGTGAAAAAAAAACCCCAGGAAAAAAAAAAAAAAAAACACTATAGCATGTTTATTTTCTGTTTTCAGAACAAGCAACTAATACCCTTGGAGAGGTAGGAGGGCTCTGAAAATGCTTTAATTGACAAATGCATTCTACAGCACCTATAAGGGGATTTTTTGTGAACCAAGGAGCAGTAGAGGACTGTAATTTTTTTAATGCAAACAGTTAAAAACCATACTGTGAGCTAAAGAGATTATTTCAAATATCTTTATTTATTTTGTTAGTATCTCAGGGATTGGCATTAAGGGGGGTTTTTTGTGGCTTGTTGGGATTTTTATATGTAGATCTGCTCAGGTACAAAGAGACCTGAAGAGTCTTAATGGGACTTAATGGGAAAACCTAAGGATGGGAATCAAAGAAAAAGAGTGAAGATAGTACTAAAACTTCTCATTCCAGAGCTGAAACAGTGGAGTTTGTCTCTAATTTCAGATCTGTAGGAGCTGTATGGTGTAACCTTGATTTGAAATTGAAAGTAACAGGGCACATTATTTTTGGCATTTGGGAGAATATCATATATTATGTTTTCACAGAATTGCTGTTTTAGAATAAATTTAAGGCTTACTATGGGATGGGTGTTACTAAGGGTCTTTCTACTTGATGGCAATATCAGACCTTCCATCCCTGAAATACATTTCCTGAGGGCTGCATATCAGCAATGGGACTCTTTGCTGTACTGAAGATGATGTATTTCATTTGAGAAGATAACTGACGAGATATCAAGCTTATTTTGGCAGACAATTTAACATTCAACCCGAACAGTTGCAACTGCAGAAGTAGTTTGCAGATTCCAATGGTGAAAAGGGGAATAAAATAAAATCGTAGTGTAAACTCCCATTCAGCTATTGTTGTTGCTTTTACTAAAATAAATTTGCACAGAGGGAGGAGAACACAGGAAGCAGCTTGATTTTCATCTGACCAGAAGTGTAGAAATTTCCATTTCAATATAAAGATGGGGTAATTAATACCGAAAAGATACCTTTTCTAAATGCCCAAACTTTAGGCCAGATTAACTGGCCTAAGGCCACTTCCTCATGAAGTGACTGGTAGTTGCAGCTGTGGCAACTTCTTCTAAGCATGTCCTTACTGTTAAGAAAAATGGGTCCCTGAACCTGTCATACCAGTAAGCATCCAGACGCTGTATTTTTCTTGGTTTTGGCTGCTGCATGTAGCCTGCTCCCTGGATAATCAGACAGACATGCTTCAGCTGCTGGTTTCCAGTTGTTGCAATAATGTGCTAACATGCTGGTCCCCTGAAACAGCCTGCTTATTAACTGTGATGCCCAAAATGCCATCTGGAGTGTTTTTCAGACATCTATAATTATTCTGTCTACTTCTATTTGATTGTCTGCTTTGTTCCACTATGCATGCTCTTTATTCATTTTCATTTTTTCCTTCCTTTTTTTTTTTGACTGAGCATGCATTTCATCTTCCCATACAGCAGTACCGACAACTCTTCTATAAATTTCTTTTATATAAAGGTGAACATACAAACTTTCTAGAAGTAGTTCTAGGAAAAAACCCTGCAGAATCTCTCTGTCTTTGAGCTAGAGTGGAAAGAAATAGCATAATAATCACTTTGGCAGAGACTAGTAATCATAGATGACTGAATTCTTTGCTTCCTGATTTTGTCCATTTACACTTGTACATAGTGGATATAAAATATTTCCAACTCGTGACAGTGAGTTGCACTCTCAGTGTAAGTGGAAATTACTTTAAGAGGTGCAGGTCAGCGTGGGATGGGAAAGGGACCTGTAAATATACAAAGAAATTTATTTGATCTGTTTATATCATTGCTGTTCATTCTGCTATGTGAAATCACTCTTGAGATCTTGCTAAAATCATGAAGAATTCATGAAATGATTTTATTTGAGTATTAAACACATACTCTAAGGATTTGCTTTGGCTTTTCAGTATAGTGCTCATTAGTTGCAACCAGCTAAGAAAAGTGTGAAGCTGAAAATAGAAAATAATATCAAGGAGATAACTTGCATGGCAATAAACATGGAAGATGCTATGTGCCATATGAGTTAAACAGAAAAATTAATATATGCATCCCCTAGGTGTTTTCAACATTAATGTATCATGTTGAAATATCTCAGTATAGGATCTCGTGACAGAATTGTCCCTACATCACTTGCTGGCTGCTGCTAACCTAGGAAGTATTCAGAGCTTTCTCTGAGCAGTCGTTAGCTCGCTCTTTTTCTGTTTTATGGGATTGGAAAACAGCTCTTATTGCAGGCTAGAAAAGGGATGAGAAAGAGTTAAAGGTTTTAATATGATCACTGGTGTGTGCCAGCCTAGGCCAGAGAAGTATGTGTGAAGGATGAGAGGGTTAATAAATGGGCCGGAGATTAATAAATAGTCAGTACTTAATTTCGGCTTCTTGTGCTCCGCGAATTGAATTTGTAATCCCAGTGCAGCGACTTGCGGACAGTAGCCCCATCTAGGGGTAGGTCTGGCTATTGCTGCTGTCTGGAGTCTGCCTGGGGGGGAAGGGAGGCTTTGGGAAATACCCAGATCCAGTCTGAGATACAACTTGAGAATAGAAACAAGTACACGCAAAGCACGATGCCTTTATTAGTAGGATGTGGCGAAGAAGCTGCTTAAAGTAAGAATTTGAAAAATCAAGAGGAATTCCAAACTTGCTGGTATCACAGTGCTGTGGTCCCATGGCACAGCAGAAGTGGCAAGTGAGGGCTGAGTCCTGCCTTGCCAGCACCCAGCACACAACCTGCAGCAAGAGGGAAAACAAGCAGTGCGGAGTTTGGGCTGTCAGCAAGGCAGGAGCAGGAAAGCAGAGCAGGATGTTTGTAAAAGGCCAGCTGTTCCTCTGCAAAATGCAAACCACTGCTTTCTAAGTATCTTCCCTAGCATTAATTTTAAATTGTAACTGTTATGCTTTAGCTGGGTTCATGTAGGGGCCTCTGATGAGAAGAAACGCAGGACCTGAGCTGTCACCCAGACTAGATAACCTCATCTCCTTTGAGAAAATGATTTTACAGATGAGGGCTGAGGTCACTGGCAGGACAATATGGGAAAGCTTGCACTGGGGCCATATAAATTATGCCTGATGTGGAGAGAGGAGGTTTTTTCCTCTTAGGCCCTTAACTTTCATGAGCTGCCTTATTGACATAAAATGGTTTTTTGTTGCTGTTTTTTCTTGCCTTTTTCATATAAAAATGCATCTTTGAAGTTGAAAGTATATAAATAGTAAGGCAGTTAGGAGAAGAGAAAATATTCTGTGATGTTATTGAAGTGACCTTGTTGCCTTCCCTTTCATTCCATCCTCTTTTTTCCCTGAAATAAAATTATTGGAACAAGATAACCTTTTTGTATCTTTATAGAAAATGTGACCTGCTCAGTCAGTTGCCTTTGCAGGGCTTTCTTAGCTTGCGGAGAGAGAAAAGGAAAAATGACTGCATGTAAGACTGTAGATTTAAGGTCAGCCATTCCAGCTGACGAATTTAACAGACTTATGTACAGCATTTTTTCCCCCCATCCTCATTCTGATCAAGTGATCCTGAGTAGAAGGAATAACCAGATTAGGGCTTCAACGTGACTATTTGCATAAATGAGCCTGTATGTGCAACTGGAACAAACAGCCTAGCACTGGCAAAGCTCCAGAGACCCTAAATCAAAAATGAGAGAGAGAGAGAGACAGAGACAGAGAGAGAGGGATGAATACTGTATTCAAACATAAGATACTGGGACAAATATTTGCACAGTTGTGTCACTGTGGGATGTTTATGAAATAATCCTGTTCAGCTCTCCCACCCTAATAACTTTGCACAAGTTGTGATGAAGCAAATACTTGACTGAACTTTCTTTTTTTTTTTTTAGAAAAAGATATTGTCTCAGTGCAGCACAAAATTCCTAGGGCCTTTTGAAATAATAAGCATATTTTCCACATTAACACACACACAAAAATATACTGATGCATAGCAAAGCCAAAGTCCAAGCAAGGCTTCCTTCACCCAATGTGTATTAGTAATAAAACTTCTGAGTTGCTGTTTTTATGTGTGTGTGTGCTGCGTGGCAGCCCATTTATGCATTTTCCACTGTGCTGGGGCTTACATCACTGTCGTATTAGTCTAAGCAGAACGGAGCAGATTGTTTATTTTGGTTTAGCTCCGCTTCAGGCTGTAACATCAGATGTAGCTCCTAGAGTGACAAATTCCAACTGCAGTGTCACAGATTAAACAAGGGTACAGAGGAGCCCTGCAAGCAGTTTTGTTTCTCATGGGAGGGAAAGGATACTGTGCTTGCTAAAGTTAGTATATACGATCCCAACATGAACAAAATAAAATAATCCTCTCCCATAACTTTCTTCCGTTTAAAAAGTGTGTTGCCCAGAACCCCTCATGCATACTCTTCAGTTTGGGGTTGAAATCTTCAGTTAGTTAGTTAGTTAGAGTTAGTCACCGTTTATTAATTAATGGTGCAACTCTGCATTACTTTTATGAAATATAGTAATTTTTAGCTTTGATTGTTCTACTGTATGCTAATATCTCATTCACAGAATCACAGAATCGAAGAATGGTTGAGGTTGGAAGGAACCTCTGGAGGTCATCTGGTCCAGCCCCCTGCTCAAGCAGGATCACCTAGAGCAGGTTGCTTGGACCATTTCCAGACAGGTTTGGAATATCTCCAAGGATGGAGACTCCACAAATGCTCTGGGCCACCTGTGCCAGTTCTTGGTCATCCTCACAGTAAAAAAAGTTTCTCCTTGGAGAAAGAGATCCTTGAATATTAACCAGCTTTCTTGGACCCTTCTTCCCTTCAGGGCCTTATCCCATGGAACTCTTCCAAGCAGATCCTTGAACAGGCCAAAGTCTGCTCTCCTGAAGTCCAGGGTTGTGATCTTGCATTTTGCCCTGCTCCCTACTCTCAGGATTCAGAATTCCACTATCTCATGGTCACTGCAGCCAAGGCTGCCTTCAGCCCTCACATCCTCAACAAGCCCCTCATTGTTTGCGAGCATGAGGTCCAGCAGAACACTTCTCCTTGTTTGCTCCTCTGTCACTTGGGTCAGGAAGTTACACCTTCACACATTTCACTTAGCAACTATATATTGCACTACGCACGGTTGGTTTCCAGGGTGATTAAGTATCACCTCTACTGTGGAGCATTAGTATTATCATCAGAAAACATCTGAAGGCACTTTCCTCCCAGAAACAGGTGCATTAGCTTTATCACAGCTACCCTTTTCTGAAATATCCATGACAGATAAGGTTAGTGGTCTTTTAGAATATAAGAAGGTTATATGAATAACTATAGCAAATAATAAATGAAAAATAAGTAAATTGGATGAAATGGCTAGGATGAGTTTCTCAAACTTTTCAGGTGGCCCATTTGCCCAATTTGCAGACAAGTATTTTTGCAATAGGGCTCCTTTTGTGTTATCTTAAAAACGTGCACTGCTGTTCCCTGTGACACCCAACTTTGAAGGTTTTGGCCTCCTTAACAGTGTTGCATTAATTTTATTTTCTTTGCATTATAATTGAGGTGACATTTTTGCTGCAATTTTCCAATCGTTCTGATTGTGACCTCTCTCAGGATCATGGCCCCTTATCTGAGAAACTCTGTGAGAGAGTTGCAAGTACCTGGTTCGCCACAAAATTTTGATCTCCCACTGGTTTTACAGTTGACCAGTTTTACTGTCCTCAGCGTGTAGTCAGTTCTGATTAATGCAGAACTAGGCAAGATTAAAATTAGGCCCCATCCTCTGAGTACAGATAAGAATCTCGACAAGGTTGCTGAAGCTCTTCACCTTTCAAGGTACATAACAAATGTCTCCCATGCAATTCACGGCATGTGCAGGATGTTGAAGGTCGTGTGGGCACGTGTGGCTTTTAAAGAGCTATGGCTTTCCCCCTGCTTCTCGAGAGTGTGCATTTAAAGCATAACCAACCCCATCATCCAACTATTAGGTAAATGAAAGGTCTTATTTCATCATATAGCTTCTCAAATATTGAATATTAAAAGGTCAAAAGTTTCTTGGTAGTTAATTGAACGTAAAATTAAGATGTGAATAAGGCTAAGAAGAAATCTTTTGGCAATGTACAACATGCTGTGTTTATCATAAATGAATCTATTCCTGTCGCCCCTGTGTTTCTAGAAATTGGAGTTTGTACAGTAAATAGAGAATGCAGAATCCAACTAATAGGAAAAATGTCATGTAACCCAGGGTGACCAAGCTGGCCTTGATTTGGAAATGATACCTGAAGGTAGAACTAGAGATATGTTGAAGGAGGAATCTCAAGGACAGAGAGAGAAAAACAAAGTAATAGGGAATTAATTTTGGAGGAAAAGAAGTTGCTGCAGGGAGTGCTCTGTTTATTTAAACAATGGAAGAACTAGCTGCTGAAAGCATTGTATCTGTCAACAAAAGACGCAGGAAAATATGTTTTAAAAGAAAATAGCTACAAATACATGAAATAAACAACTAGCTAGCCCTATTTTTAGATTTCTGAGATGTCTCTGTGAAGTAGAATAGGTAGTTGTACAGACACAGAAAGAGGAGCGAAGACTGAAACTGTGTCTAGGGGTATGCAAACAAAATTCCTCGTGCTTTATATATATATATATATATATTTAGTTGTGGAGTCATGATTATGTATTTTCAGTTCTCCTCTCTGTTCCAAGTAGTTGATGTTAGGAAAATCAGAATGCCTCAGCAGAGGTCAGGGATTTTTTTCTGTTGTCAGCTGACATGTCAAGGTGGGGTTTTTAGCTGTTATGTTCACAGAGTGCAGGACAAAGATATTTCTACACCTCTGTCACTTCATGTTTAACTTTAAAAGGAATATGTGAAGCAGAATTGGAAGATATGTAAGCAGCTGACATGTCATATGCACTTGGAAATGTGTCCTGAATACTAACAGCGTTGCTTCTAATCCGATAAACTTCACCCCTTGTAAGAAGGCTGTAGTGAGGCCAACCCTCAAATAAAAAGGTCCTTTGCACAAGTACACTGGAACCGTGTGTAGGCACTATTTATAAAACCTGCGCGGCTCCAGTGTTCAGCTGAGCACATGTAGTGTGGTGATTCAGAGCGCCAGGAGGCTGCTGTCAGGCTTGCTGATGTAAGAGAGAATGGGAAACATAATTAGTACATTGTATAATTGGGAACGTGTGAGCCAGTTTTGATAAGAATTGGCCTGAACCTTCTTTGGGGGATCAGTCATACTCACAGGGTTGGCAGTTTCTGGAAGAGCTTTGAATTGAATCCATACACTTGGATTGCTAAGTATTCCTAGTATTCCTAGTAGCTGTCATTTCAAGGGTTATATTTGTTTTGGGTTTTTTTTTTTTCCTTTTCATTCCCAGTCTGCGCTTCGCCAGGGGATTATGAAGTTGCCACAAAGGAGGAATGAGGCAGAGTC
Source organism: Balaeniceps rex (assembly GCA_013401315.1). Classification (NCBI taxonomy): domain Eukaryota; kingdom Metazoa; phylum Chordata; class Aves; order Pelecaniformes; family Balaenicipitidae; genus Balaeniceps; species Balaeniceps rex. The sequence continues at coordinate 10,090 of VYZW01054675.1, forward strand.
AGCTTCAGTACCTGTGCAGCTGAGGATGTAACTTCTAGGAAGCCTGGAGTAGTTAGCATGAGCATCCTAAAAATGGTGCCTTTTTGCGCTTCCAGCTTTAACTTGGCTGATGAACTTTTGTTCTCTCTAATTCTGAACTCTAAATCAGGTCAGGCAGAGCATAGCAGTGAAATTCACTGGTTTTAACTGGTCCTCCAAACTCCTGAATAAGTGGTATGAGCAAGATGTTGATTATAGTATTTGGGGTGGAGGGGGAAAGGTACTATTTTGACAGACAAGGAAAGTCTGTTAAAACTTTTATCAGTTAATTTTATTTCATAACTGAGTGTTCTGTCTTTCTCCACTTAAAAATACAAAGACGTCCAATGAATGCCAAAGCAGAATGTTTTCCAGGTAAAATTAAGCAGATGTACAGGTGCAAACATGTTTTCTGTATGCAGCTGCTGTGCAATTAAATTTTTTAAATGTGATTAAAACATCTGGTCTGCCCCTGTCAATTTAAGATATTATTATTATTCACATTGAATTATATGTTTGTAGTTATTCAAAAAAGTGTANATTCCTACCAGATTCAGTCATTGCTTTCATGCTAATCAAAGTGTATGCTGTGTCCATCTGTATAGAAATGAGTGGGGCTGAGCACAATACAGCACTCTTTCTCTTGAAGAAAGCATAAATCCTTTGTATGAACTACTTTCAAAGACATGAAATGACATTGAGAACAGGATGTATGACTTCAGACAAGTTTGTGCTCCTACTAGTCCTACTTGTTAACGTAATTTGCACAGCTGCATTTTCTGTGTGCCCTCCATTTCTCATCACTGAATTTCAAGGCTCTCTTCATTATTGCCAGAAAAGTTTCTGTCTTCATGAGACTAGAATTTGGCAGAAAAATCATAAATATGCTAGAAAACAGATGAATTAGAATTATTTAAAAATTAAATATCAAATGTCCATTGACATTTCCTTTTTGAGTATTGTTACATGTAAACTTGATAATAGTGTAACTCAATAATATTTTACATGAGCTGTTATGAGTTGTAACTTAGGATATGGAAGTTAATATCCCATAGAAGTTCTTGCAGTCCATTCTGTGAATGGAGCCTTATACCATGTGGTGTTTTAGATTTTTTTTGAAAAAGCATAAAGAAGTAAGACTTCCTAATTTTAAAAAATCTTTTTCCTTAGCATCTCTAGGGGTTTTCTATCTGAAGATAATACAGTGCAGAGATTTGACGCAGGGAATCTGTATTTTTGTGTTCCAGTTTTTCCCTTATTTTATCTGACAGACTCTACAGACTACAGTCTAGCTAATGTACTTTTCTCTTGATTACTAACATCCTAAAAAAAATTTATTTTTTACCATGCACAATCTTAATCCCAGAGGTTATTTCCACATAGCATCTAAATTAAAAACCAACATCCAATCAAGCCATTCCCCTATGTCCTATGTTTTTTTTTTAAAGTAAGTAGGTGCATGTCCTGTCTCTTTTAAAGAATACTAATTTTAAAAAACTTATGAGTGTAAAAACTTTAAGTAAAACTTTAAAACTTTAAAGTAAATTTTAAGGGTAAAAAATATAGCTTGGAGTACAGTTTTCATATATGATATATCAACTGATTAGAAAAGCACAAGAGTTTGAACGTTTCACTTAAAAGCAAAAGGTAGGGATTGATGAGTGATCTAATTTCCAATGATCATTGGTAAATACCATTTTAAATAAGGTGGAGTTGACATTTATTTCAGGTGCTGTTCTAGAATTTGAAACAGAAAATTCAGGAGCTTCAGAAACATTTCTTTTGGGAGATGTTTGTTATTTTGTCCTACATTTTGAATCAGGTGATGCTCACTTGTTTGTTTGTTTTGTAAATATGTTTTGAGAAATAACGTATCTCTCTCTGTTCCCTGAACAAAAAGAAGGAGCAGGAAGGGTTTTGTCACAGAGTCCAAGTGTATTCCTTGGACACATTTTAGTGGTGTACAGATTCTTAGGGCTGAGCCAGCTCTTAGACCCCCTGTACAAATATACTCTCTTTGTCATTGTAATGGAAGAAATCAACCATTGGTAATGAAAGATTTCTGTATATAGTTTATAGTTTGATCAGCGTGTGAATGAATATAGGTGGACCATGAAGCTAAGTAATGATGTTATCCATAATGATTGCAAGACATCTCCTGGATATTATTTCACATGTTAAATGAGTTCGATTGATTACATTAAAATTTTGGTTTGCTTGTTTTCCATTCTGTTTCCTTGTTCTTTTTACTCCTCCTTTTTTTCCTGTTAGCTAGATTGTAATCCGGACCCTAGCTCATATGCAATAAGTGTGGCATGTTGAGGGAGTTGTCAAAAGGAAATTGAAGGCAGAGGAAAACTTACCTTAGTAAATGCCTGTTAATATTTCTGAGTTTATTTGTCTTAGTTTTTCTCAGAAATTACTGGGATACGTATCAAGTTTCTACCTCTAACCTGTCTTCTCTCCTGAGGCCAGTTCCTTCCTCTAACAGAGAGAGTGTAACAGAAGAGTGAATACGAATAGTCTCTATGGGAATGATCTATGTGTTCTGGGAAAGCTGTAGATAAATATGAGAAGTCAAAACTATTCATTAGTGCTGACAAGTATGGCTGTTATAACCCCTCCGAGAAAGTTGCACAGCTTGCTTGCTGCGCCCTTCTCTTTGGGCAAATGCTCAGTGAGGACAAGTGGGGGGTAAGATCAAAACTCCATACTCCTTTCCCTCCCCATGTGTCAATCCACGTAACTAGCTAAGTGTGAGGTGGGAAGTAAACCGCTTTGTCGAAACAAGGCAAAGATGGGCAAAAATGAAGTATTAGTGAGGGTTCCCAAGATACATGCCCTTTCATGCACACTCTTTTTCCAGTAAATGTCTTCATATAAGTTCTGTGACATTTATATGAATAGTATATTGCTATTTCATTAACTAAAAACCTGGTCTGCTTGAAGAACAGAGGAAATGGGCACCACAATTTTTTTCCTTGCAATAAGTCTTCTTTCAGAAGTCAGCCCATGTTAGCATCACAAACAGCTTCCATGGGATTGTCAGAGATGATATTCTGAAGCAATATTGTGAATACCCTTTGCTTCCATTCCTACAATATTCAGTAAATTTAGAAGAGGGATAAATCTCACACGTGCCTATTTGTTACTGTCTTTCACTGAACTCCATGCATCATTTGGGTATGAAGATCTGGAATTGAATGGTCCTATAGAAATGCACAGTTATATTCGGATGAACGTCAGTCTTCCTAAGTGTTACACAGACTATTAGGTCAGGTAGACAAATGGGAGATTTTTCCGCAGTACTCCTGTACAATGCAGTGGATTACCTGAGTCCTAATATATACTGTAATTCCATGGAAGAACAGGCACAAAGAGGACCAGCCAGCCTCCAAGTAGGCAGTACAAAACTAATGAAAATGTAGTAATAATTTTGTAATAATTTGTTTTTACTATTTAATTTGTTTGGGTTTTTTTCTTGTTGGAAAGTTGATTCCATTTAATCTTCTATGTAATGGAAGTTGACATGTAGGGAAAAAGATGGAGGAGGCAAATGAAGAAATTTAAACACAGAGCTGTGTGCATGTTGAACATTTAAATTTCACACTTGTTCTTGTGACAAGGGCCATAACAAGATCAGGGGAAAAAAAAAATCACAATATGAATATCTCATGATAGTGGTCATAAGCAGTATAGAAAAATTACATAAACAAGCCATTCTGACTGCTAGTACAATTTTCTGGTGGACGTTGCAAACTATTTTCTTCAGACTATTAAGGGAAATTAACTACTTTGTACACTTAAAATCTACCAAGTCAGAATGCGTTCAATGAGACTTGCTAGCCCAAGGCTTGTTCTTCTTCGCTTTGAGTGGAGGTGCTGGTATAGAAGGTGTTCTCAGATAACTGCACCTTGAAGTTTATGCTAAGGTATTTGCCTTGAGGAGGAAAGGGTAAAATATTATCTGTAAATTATAATGATAGTGAGGAGTTGAAAAAAGTGGTTTTCTACAAAGAAATCTCTTTATTTTAACAATAACTTGAGGGTGGTTTTGTTTATAAGATAATAATCATATCTTTGGTTGAGACTGAAGACTCATTTAATGGGAACCACCCTCGAGTTATTGTTTGAATGAACATATAAATTGAATATTCATATTTGAAAACAAAGATGAGAAAAAGCATAAAATATGTTACAGTGGTGAAAGAGAATTCTCTAGGACCAAATGCACTTAATGTATCACATCTACCTCCTCCTCCCTCTTACAGCTTTCTTTCCTCTCCCCCCTTCCTCCTTCTCTACCTTACCTTTTTCTTCTGTACATTTTAAGAGACACAATCTTAAAGTTCATGCAGCAGGGTGTATTTTCAAAGCTAACTGGAAGGGAATAACTGAAATTTACACAGTGGAAACATGCTGTATCCAATAGTCCTAGTCCCACCTGGAGTTGCAGGGAATGAAGAGGATAATGTGACAGCATCCCTTAAGATGATATCCAATATTCTTTTCCTCTTGGGTCTTTCCAGGGCTTTCAGCAGCCACAAGAAGGCAAACAGAGGTTATGATTCTGTCTTGTCTTTTGTGTTGGGAAACTTTTCTTCTATGTAATGTATTTACAGACAACATAATTTTCACAGGCTATCTCAAAAGGTTTGGTTTTGGGAATGGAGGTGTGAGTCTAAAAATAAGAAAACAGAAAAATTTGGTAAGTTTTGTATTAAGCGAAGGGTCCCAGAATAAAGCTCTTCTACCATAAATCTGTACTGTTAAACTCTCTTAGTTTTTAAAGCACGGTGGCCACATGCAAATTGCTGCAGATTGCTGTTGCCTGTTGGAGACAGCACATGGTAGCCCCTGGACTGTGCCCAGGAACTGTTTGGGACTTTGCTATTTGGCAAGCCTAAAACGGTGCCAGGGCCCATTCTAACAATTTAACAGCATAGACAGTTGCATTCCAGTGGCATAAGAACATATGCCGACAGTGTTAATTTTACTAGCATAGATGTAGGGAGTAAGACTAAATAAGGTTTAAATCCTTGGAAGAAATCAATGGGATCCTCAGCAACCAGTCATGGGAATAAGAGGCCAGTACGATACAAAGGCATTTTGACTTTTTTTATTTATTCATCTTTAATTACTGAAGGATTGCATGGTGCTGCTTGTGTGGGTGGAGTTAGCTCTTCCTCCTCCTATCATGATATCCCATCATTCTCCCAACTTCATCGGTTACCTCGCTGATTTTTTTTTTTCCCTGAAAACCAAAGTAGGCTGATTTCCGACTGTATGTCTGTAGTCTGTCAAAGTCAAGTATCTCTAGTCAGAAAGTTAGGAGCCTGTGAAAGGGATGCTCGTTGGGCAAAATGGAGTGCCTGGCTGGTGTGCACTGCCTGCAATGTGCAGTTTTGCTTCTGCTGCTGAAGGCTGGGTGCTGCCTCAGGGGAGAGGAAAGTCTGCTGTGAGCCAGCTTAAGTGCAGGGGAGGATGAAAGAAGTATTTGCCATCCTTCAGTGGCAAAAGTGACATAGGCTCTAGGAGGTTATTGCGTGCAAAAGAGCCAGTGTGGAGGAATCAGTTCACAGTAAGCTGGTGTCAGCAAGCTACAAAGGTTCTGAGTTAACATTTAAGGAGGCTGCTCTGCCATTCTTAGTGTGTTCCTACTGATGATTACGGTCTTCTGGTGTGCTACTGAGCGCAGTTGTATGCATGTATAAAAAATCATGGTGAGCTTGATGCCAGGGCAGTCCTTGAGCTCCCAGGAGACTGCTGGGAGGAATAGAGCAGATCAATATCCAAGGGTCCCTGAGCTCTGAAGAATGACATCCATGCAAAGTCCTCCATGCTCTGTGGAAAGCAAAGACATTGCACACTTATTCCATCCCATTGGTTGTTCTCATTTTCCCACTGTCAACTGGCATCAAGGGCTTGGGTTAGGGCAGCCTATGAGCTGCTTCTTTTGTTCGCATTTGTCGTCTTTTGCTTCCATTACTGAGGTCTTTTCCTTTTCTCTCCAGTGAGCAGTAATGAGGTTTTAAAAGCACAGATGAAGGAAAAGGAGCAGGTTCTACTGATCTCCTTTCAAAGCATTTATCAGTTATTTGCTGTGCAGCGGAGTGCTGTCGACAGCTAGTCTGATAGATTAGAGGAAAAGTTTCTTCTCCAGACTAATCACTGTCCATTCCTTGATATCATAAGATTCAGCTGTTAGTGCCGGGGTGGTTATTGTGTCTGAACATGGAGCTCAGACAAGGCATGTCTGAGCAAGCAGGCATAGCATATATGTAGTGCCGTGTACTAATATGAATGTACCAGTACATGTAACACAGAATTCCCTTGCCTGTGTCCTTGGGAGGCAGATGCTGTTGCTTGCCACAGCAATCACAGATTTTACAGGCAATAATGTGTGTCACTTCCATAGCATGAAAAAAGACTTAACAACAGCGTTCAGGAGCACTGCTGAAGGGAGCACTTGCCATCATGTGCACTAATTTTAAGTGTGCCTGTTCTTTCCTCTTATATTCTGGTTTATTACTGTCAGGATGTTCCTGGGTTCTGGCCTCTTGGCTCTGCTTTCTGATAGAAATAAGAAACATGAAAGCACATTTTAGAGGAAAACATGTAACGTAATAGAGGAGAAAGTGGGTCAGATTTCACTTGCCAATGGACCTTTAAGTTAACAGCTGTGGGTCAGAATACATTTTTATACAGAAGCACAGCCAGAAAATTTAAGCTCGCACAGCGATGTCTCACACTGTTCATAACCTTCACTTTATGACCTTTGATGTGTTGTGTGGCAAGTGATCTCAGACACAAAACCAGAATTTTTTTGGTTGTTTTAGTGGATTTAATATGTCAGTTTTCTGAGAATACTGTATTATATATACTGGGTCTTTTTAATTGGCACAGTCTATGTAAAGATTTATTTTCATCCCTTAGGAAGGGGAAAGCAAGGATGTACTTTTTGTGTGTTATAAAAGTCAATGAAAGATGAGTTCTTGACTGCAAAGTCGTATCAGTGAGATTTCTTTCTTAATACTTTATCATTGTTTCTTTTCTCTTGTAAGGTCTTGATACCCATTTCAAATGCCTATCCTTGTCTAAATATTTAGGGGCCTGCACATTAGTTACAGGTTATCTGCAATTGCTAGGTCACTGTTTCTATTTATCTATAATAGCATATTGCTCATTAAAAGGGAGGATTTGTTGCTATACTTTCCTCCAAACTGCCTCAGTTCTAAAACAGAAATCACTGTGGTAATTTTTCTATATTTTCTGCTTTTATATTTTATATAGATAGTAGCATCTTTCTAGTGGAATTTAATAATCTACTCTAACTGGAAGCACTTGGAAGTATTTTCATGGTAAGAAAACCATGCACTTAAAGCGTCATAAACAGGCAATTCTTTCAATAGTTTTGAATAAGACTGTGGACCGTATGCAACAGACAGGAAAACCAGATGTGGCACCAGCTTTGTATGAATTAGAAGACTATACTCTTCCTACATACAGTTCTGTGAGGAAGCCATGTGATGGATGAATAATTTGGCTTATTTAGGCATTGTAGTTTTGTTCTGCTACAAGGGTAGAGCCAAAATTGATTGAGTGCTGCTCAAGGACATTATTTCTGTTTAATTACTTTGATTGTTATGAAGTAGGAGAGTGCCTGTAGTGTCTATGTCACCAAAGTTTATATTTTCCATAATTTTTTTTTTACATATTTTATTCAGTGATTCATCTTTTCTTGAATGGTGCTTATCGATCTGACCTGTAAGTTAACAAAGATTCATTTTGGAATGGCATAGAGATCCATTTATAAATGAAATTATTTCATGGTACTTACATAGAAAGCTTTTTGAAGTACAGGAAGATTGCCAACATGGAAAAATGTATTAGAAATGCAGAAGTGTGTTATGATAAATATAGCACTCATAGGTGGGGTTAAAGGCTGTGGTATAGCTGTGTGCATTCAGATTTATTTACTGCACAGAAATGAATCCCAAATGGCTATTTTTGCTTCACTGACTGTAATCCCAGCAAGGCAGCCTTATAGACATCTGCTAAGGTTTTTTATTATTATTTGGTTAAGATTTTGAGATTGAGGTGAGAAAAATCTAACTGTCACCTAGAAGTGACCTCGAGGGGGTTTCACAGATTTGTCCAACATGTTTTTCACAGATTCCTACAGGCTTAGATATATTCCTTGCTCCAAAGTGCTTCAGACTGTGGCTGCTCACATTTTCTAAAAAATAATGGACTGATATATGTGCTGTGTAACCTTTACTCAGTGAAGCTGTTTTCTAAATATGAAGGATAAAGACCAAGCAAGGGACAAACTGCCCATTTTTCTTCAGTAGGCATTGAAAGATATATCACTTAGTCCACTGTTATGTCTGCAAAGAATTCCTTATGCTAAGCAGCCCCTCACATTCATAGCCATTGGACTCACTCTCAGGACATTAATAACCGTCATGAGATTTTGGGATATACTAGAAGAATTTATTTCCGAGTGGGCTTCTTAGCTAAACATGATCAAGTCTTCGTATCTTTATTTAGCCAGTATACTGTTGTAGTCTATCTGAGAATTATTTGTCTTGCTGCTTCTCAGTTAGGAGGAGGAGGAAAGAGCGTACAGACCAGATAGTGCTTCCAGCCGCGCTGTTGTTGTGCCACACAGTTATCCGACAGTAATAACGTGAAGCAGAAACATTTAGGTTCTCCTTTCTTTTTCATTTAAGTAAATGCATGCTGATAAAATTCTAATGAAAAGGAATCAGAGCACAGGAGCGAGTGACTTATTATGGAAATTTTCTGTGATGCATTGTAATGTTGGATTTTCAATTTTTAAAAGTGGTTACATTCCTAATTGGCGAACAAAAAGGACCAATTTATCCCTTGCTGCGAGAAACATTTTTCTTATATATTATTCTTATGAAGCCTGTAATTCAGCCAAACACATTATGTAAATGGAACCTATGGAATACCTTCTAAAATATACATCAGATTTACATTACTAGACTGTTATGTTAGATTGAGCAAGGGCCCTTGTTACACTATATGGCAAATTTTTTGACTTTCATAATACTCCTTTCTAAAATAAATTGTGTTTGGTTCAAGCAAGGCTTCTATTAATAACTCTTGGGGTTATCCTAAATGAGTATTTACTAGCTTCACCAGGGCATTATGAACACGATCTCTACATCCTCGTCTTTACTGATCTCAGGAACAAAACTTTTGTATCTTTTAAACTAGAAGTGCTTTCTTTTGATACAAAATCTGCAAACGTTGGAATGCAGTGACTGTTCCAATGCCAAATGAATTTGGATAAATCTGCATTGCATACAGATTGAGTTTCTCAAAGCCTTATGACACAGATACTGTGGGCTGCAAAATTAGCGGACAGTGTAATAGCTGTGAAAGCTAATCTTGTGCAAGACTGTGACACAGTCAGAACTCAGACTTCTATCTCGTTTGTATGCATTGCTTGCAAGTCTGATAGTGTTAAAAGATAGCACGTTTTAACATTAATGTTGTTCCTAAAGATGCAGTTTAAATGTGTACATATATGGCTGTGCCCCTTCCGGAGAATATAGTTTGATTTCAAACAGTTGTAATATATTTAGAAGCAAAATTGATTATCACAAAATAATTTACATCAGTAACTAATTGTAGTAGTTCATTTGCTTAATGAAGTGCTGTTAGTCTTGGTTTCATACAAGTTTAGGTGGAAGTGTTAATAACGCCATTTTCATTTCTGGCCTGGGTTTTTGAAGATACTCAACTTTTGATGGCTTTCTCTTGTGGATCTCTCCTCACACATAAGATACACTTTGTCTTTGAAATGAAGGTCAGAGAGGTGTGAATTTAGATCCAGGGAGCTTCCCATGAAACTAAAAAGGCACTCAGATATTGAAGCAATAAAAACGAGCAATTAACCCTAAAAGAGAGATATCCATTAAAGCTATAGGCAATTTTTAATATATCTGCATTTCGGGAAGAAATCTTTGGGGTGTTTTTCTTAAGGTTACATTTGACTGGTGAGCCATGCGGACTTTTGCACCGCAGGGACAAGATAACTGCTCGTCCAGCTCTCTATAATGATTTGGGGACCATCCAGAGCTAAAATGATACAGATCAGCTTCTCATTTTGCCTTACAGCTGTCTTTTTAAAATTATTATTTGTTACATGCAGAACAGCAAGTGGGCAACTAATAAGGATTAGTAATGGGGAGGTTTTATTTAATTCTGTTTTTAAGCTGCTTTATTCAACAAAATCCTTGAAACACAGAGATTATATTTTTGGAGATACCAACACACTGCCATGAATTCTATAGTATGTGCAACTCTAAAGCATATTTTCGTGGAAGATTAAATGCTTATATACAGTATCTGAAATTATTATTGATTACATTTTGCAGTTGTATTCCCACATTGAGGGCTTGGTGTTTTACTGTTTCACTAGGTTTTCAAAGCATTGTCTAGCAGGATTTATAGAAGCTATGGCAGTACTGCTAACTCTAATGATTTTATCACAAGTCCTGCTGTATTTGATGTTGTACTTTAATACCTGTCTCCTGGAGTACAGTGAATATGTGAGAATTCCTCCTTTTATTTTTAAAAATAATTCTCTGTCTTCCTAGTTACTAAAAAAATTTCACTTTTAACCCATTTCTACCTGTGTTTGCCCACAGACGAATAAACGGAGTAAAGTAGTTCAGCATTTGAATGGGAATCTCACTGTTCTTTTCAGCTTTACACAACTCTCTCTCTATTTTTCCAATTTTGATACTTCAGGTTGGTAATACTCCTCAAGGAGAAGAGATAAGCAAGCAGTATTGTATAACATTTACAGAGCACATAACTTTATCAGAGGGGCCATAGTTATTATTTTAGAATTGACAGTTAAGGTATGTCCATCAGGAGTTAGCAGAAGTTAATTTATATTAGAGTAAACCCATTAGGTTTATCACTGTGTTCCTGCAGTGAAGACACATTTCATGTGTATGTAATATTTCCTATATTACTGATTTTTTCTTTCACCTCTAGTGTACTGGCCCTGAGCAGGATTTTGCGAGCCACTGCCCCTCCTTGCTGTGGCCACCGCTGGAGGGTTTCTGAGTGCAGGCCAGCTCAGGAGTAAAACTGTTTGTCCACACTTACTCCAAGTGTTTGCCTCTCCACAAGCAGTGTCCTGTCAAGCTTGGGATACCTATATGTAGTTGTCTCCATGTAGGTGTCTTCATGTGTGGCAGGTGTCTGAGCTCCCATAATGGTCTGTGGAGATTCAGTCGATACAGACAATGGAGCCAAGCGGGTGATTCAGCTCACCCTAATGCGGATACGTGGAGGCTGATCAGCTCCAGCCTCCACTGAGTGTATTGACTATAGTGGGAATTTCTCACTTAGCATGCAGGTAGGTATTTATGTATAGCACTGAAGTTTCGGTGTCTTGTTCCAAATTGAATCCCATACATCTGACCAGAAGCTGAATTATTTTGCTCATTTTTACAAAGGGAATGCCCTCTATGTAGAGTTCCAATGGCTGTCTTGAGAGGCTGAAGGCACAGTGTGGTCTTCACAAAGTCCTATTTAGCTTTCCTAGCTGGTCACATTTCTATTTAATCCTACCTGCCACCATTTGATGTTTTACCATAAATGATCTTACCTCACCTCATGCAAAGGATTTCTGTAACTAAAGCACTTTTCTTGCTTTAGGTTCCAGTTTTCAGTAAAGTTTCAACTTTCAGTAAAAACTTATTTCCTTTTCCTCGCATCTGATTCACGTTAGAAACCATCTCTTTATACAAGTGCTGCAATATGCCAGGCTAAATTCTGTTTTTATGTACGTAATAATCTTGTCTACTAGTAATGAAAAACTATTATAAAACTAGAAGTTTGAAACAAAGCTTTTTGTGGAGTTCGGTCCAGTCCTTGTTCATCATTTTCACTGTTTTGTTTTTAACAGGAGTCCTGTGCTTGTGTTCCAGTGTGTGCATCGCCATGTCATTTGCCTAGACTGTTTCCATTTGTACTGTGTGACTATGCTGAATGACCGTCAGTTCATCCATGACCCAGAGCTTGGCTATTCCCTCCCTTGCGTAGGTATGTTTTAGCTGATTTTATTTAAAAAAAATTATGTGATTTTTATTTCAGAGCAAGATTTTTTTATCATCTACTAGTTTTGAGTTTATCTGTGGAGTTATACTGTTTTCGTAGGAGTTGTTTCATTTAATGGAGAAAATATTTGAATATTGGAGTGGTTCTTGCTGAGCGTGTGAACTGGAGAATTAACTGGATTCGAAAGGGCATTTCTTTTAAAAGCAAATGCATACTTCCTTCACATTAGTATTTTATAATCATGAAGTGCTAGCAGATGATAGCATTACACTCTGGTTAAAAAATAACCACCTTGACCTCCACATTTCCACTTTCAAATTAAGTAAATTGTTAACTTTCTTGGCCTGTCTTCAAGTACTAATAAAAAAAGGATGGCAATAGGAATTTCAAATAGCCTTCCTGTTGATGAAGTTATTGCTGCTAATTGTCACCTCATTGAATGCAATGTAGATCACCCTGAGAAGATGGTAGATTATCTGTTTTACCTGAGTAGGAAACAAAGTTTGACTTAACTAAACAAAGGTTTACACTGAATCTGGAAGACGTGTTTTGAGAATTGATTCAATTACACTGGCACAAGGACTGCAAAATTCTCAAAAATTTTCCTGTGAAGAAATATATTAGAATTTATTTTTCCTATTGCTAAATTTGCATATGTTCATATATGTTTGTCACAAGTGCTGTATAATGGTATGAGAATCATTTTCCAGCATATTAGAAGCTTCATAGAAGACGGGTTTGCCTGGTTACCTGAAGGGCTGACAAATAAGTTTCAAATCACTAGATGGGAGAAAAATTGGCAAATTTTCTTAGGAGAGGCATTTACTTAATGTGAGGACATGCCTTGAGGGTATTGAAAGTAAAGTAGTAAGAACCATTTAAAATTATTTATTTTTAATTGCTTCAGGAGGAATCTAGCAATAGTCATCAGTTCACATTTCACTAGAATTGCTGTTTATGTGCTGTCTTGTGAGGTCTCATTTTACTTTCTCCCCAACAGTTTGCTCTGCTACTGCATTTACACACTGATGTCATACTGCACAAAACACTTTTCAATGTTGTGTAAGAAAACTTGTCATGAGGAACCTAACAGGAACTTTATATCCAGTGCTCTTTCCTTGACCTTGACGTTACTGTAGTACTGTGTGGTCAGTCTGTACTCTCAGCCTCCCTCATTGCTTCTCCAAAAGGTAATCCGTTTTCTGCTCCCACACAAATTAATCAGCTACTTGAGATGAATCCATCCTTTTTTCCCCTTGTTTATCAGTTCTCTTCCCTGTTCTCCTGTTAGCAACTTAGGTTAATCAGTTATCCCAGTGGTGCAGCAGGCAACTCATCTTTCTCCTCCCTTGTGAGCCTCCTTGCAGCCTTGGCTAGTGTCACAGAGCTTCCTCCGGTTCAGGCTATTATGTTAAACTAACGGCCCTTCCACCTCTCCTGTCTGTAAACCCATTGCTAGTCATGCTGCACAAAACTTGGATTAGGATTTTTCCATATATCTTGCAACTCTAGATGTTCAGTTCAGAAGTTTTATCTGTCCTTTTTTCTCAGAGAGGAGACTAAGAAGTTTGCAGAAGTTTTTACCCCTGGCTGGCAGTAGCAAGCCAGTCTTTTTCTCTCTTCTATGTGTTGAAGTTGAACACTATGGGAATTGAGCAGTATAAGCAGAGTAGGGATGGGATGAGGAGAAAATGCAAGAAGACAGAGCTGAAATGCTCAGGGATGCAATTTCAGTCTTTGAGAGGTGAGAAAGGCATTGGCTTGGCCTAAGAAAGGGATACTGTAAAGGATGCACAAAGGATGACTGTACTTCTGCTGTTCAAGTGAAATAGGGTTCAGCTGTGGGAATGGAAAAGCAGCTATTGCTGCCAATCTAGCCTCAGCTGTGCTATACTTTAAGCATTAAAATAGCTAAATATGGAAATGCTAAAATATTGCTAATCTTAAAGTTTCAGAACTCCCCAAATCAGAAAGTTGTTTTCAAAATACTGTATATTAAAGTAGTACTAATAGTAGTAGTAGTAATAATAATACAGTTGTGATACATTTTCTCTCTGTTCTCCAGTTAGTAAGAATGTTTCTTGGAAAAATTTCTGCAGAGGTGCTGCCCTGTGCCAGTGGAGTGCATAGTTTAGGTGTGCCACAGCACAGTGCTGTGTAGCACAGAAATTCTTGAGCTAGAGCCAAATCGTGATGCCGAAGGGAAGGAAGTATAATTGTGTCAGTATAGCATGTAGGATGGGCTCTTTGACACCTCTGGTAGGCTGATGAGGACCAGGCAAATAGTACTTCAGGACCTGTGCTAGTATCTCTGCACAGTGGTGTGTGGTGCTGTCTAGGCATACCTGCTTGATCAAAGCCAGCCTGATTATCTCTGAGAAGCATTGACATTATACTGTGCTGGCATGCTTTGTGTTGGGGAGGTTCTCGGTCACAATCTCTGAGTATTCAGCGGTTTTAAATAATATTCCATCTAAACCTGAAATTGATTGCTACCTCCGTCAGTTCTCTTTGTTGTGTTAGCAGTTCTGTATCAATAAAAGCATTTGTAAGCATTATCTTTCAGACCGCTTGCAGGATGAAGAATCTAATCAGTGCTGTTGTAACTTCACCCGTTCATTTCTGCAGCTACCTGAACCTGACTTTCTGGTATGCAAGACGTTTAGTTGTTTCTAGAATTAGGTTATATTTGAGTTAGGAACTGATGACTATTTTTTGTCCTTTGAGGAAGTCATGAAGCTGAGTTGCGTCACACCTGTGGAGAAGAGGAATGCCTGAGTTGCCAACCCCTTCTCTCTTACTGTTCAGCTACAAAGGATTTTAGCCTCCTTCATAGCTATGGATCCAGCAGCTTTCATCGCAATGAATTCAATTAAGAAACATTGAGAACAGTATCATGTCATTTTCTTTTCCACTTACCATGGCATTCCTACTGAATAGTATAAGATTGCATTTTTGCAATCTACAGTTCATAGTCTTCATTTTTGCAACTGCAATTTGCAGTTTGTATTTACACGTGAGGATGATAAAGCACTGTTTGACACAACTTTCTTTAACTACCTCAGTGAAGACTAAAATGAATTCCCCTTAACAGGCATGGGACATCCCAAGAAAAGACTTTTCTTTCTTACTGTGGCAACGTTGGTTTAATACATGTTATCTCTAACAGAGCGTGACTCAAAGGAAAAAGTATTAGATCTAAGCTTTATTGAAAGGTTAGATGTTGATTGGAGCCTGCTTCTAAAAGGAATGCAAAACAAAGTCGTATTTACTGTAATGAGATTTATGTTATGGTAGGTGACCAGGTTGCACAGACAGATCAAACCAGCCTGTATTAATACATGTCTTTTTAAATATCACAGACTAATGCTGAAGTAGTATTTATGGTGTCTTGAACAGAAAATACTAATATTCTAGTTTGGACTTTGTAAAAATTATTTTACTTTTCCGTTTTCATGTGAGAATGGCTTTACTTAAAAACTAGCCCATTTCTTCAAGGCTTATCTGCACACATTGCCCTAGAACTGTACAGGAGGGTTTGGTTTTGTAATTAAGCCTATTTAAATTGTTTGCACTTCCAATTAGTTCTGTTCATTTTAGTGTTTTTCAAAAATAGAGGTAACATAATGAACATAGCCTGCAGTTTCCATTAACATTTGACTCACTGTTCCCGATTTTTATCAAGGGAATGTACCAACATAGCAAGTTTTTTATATCTTTTATTGGATCAATCTAGAGGTGAAAGCGCCGCACACACAACAGAATAAAAATAAACAGCAGCTGGTACAGCAAAGGGTCACTGTGACAGACGAGATCAGTGTTATCACATGTGTATGATAACTTGAGCTGGAAAGGATCTAGGGATTTCAGATAAACAGTGCTTCTCAAGTAAGTTTAATTTCTTACTTCCTGGCACAGATATACCAAAGATACATTTTGTCATTGTGTTCAGGTATTTTGTGTGGTTATATCCTTGCTTTTCTTTGATTTCTGTTATGTGGCCTAATTAAGCAGGAGATAATATGTGTTCAGAAGAAGGCTATCATCTCAGAAGATGAGCTGTGATATATCACCTCGATAATGCCATAGCTTCGCTTTGTTTCAACACAAAATGTGTCATTGCTGTGATTTTTGGAAGAGCAACATTAATTCCTTAGTACTTAGCTGCTAATCTAGTGCCAGGCAGCACTGCTCCAGCTGAGAACAGCCAGTGTTGAGGACCAGAGCTCTGAGCACGGTAACTGGTGCCTTGATAGGATTAGCCGTTCAGAGTAGTGTGGCAGCAGCCCCATGATTCAAACCCACAGTATCAGCTCAGAGCAAGGACTTACAGATAGGAGCTGTCTAGATTTCATTGGTCATTAAAATAAAAAAGTAAACGTTACAGATTATACTCTCTCTGCCCTTATTAAATGGCAACAAAAATCTATCCCATCTCTCTGTATGGTGTCTTGTATTAATGAGGCTTCATGCATAGAAATTTCCATGAGTGGTGACCTCCAAGTATCTTTGAAATAATTAATAAGGTGCTTAGAGGGACAGATTTGCATATGCATGAAAGATCATTTATGGTTATTTAGTTACTGCACAGGGCAAAGAATCTCATAGCATTACCTCAAAGCAGGAATTGTATACAAATATACAATGTATTACCCCGTTTAAACACATATTGTTCTTATGATCACCGTTTCATTTTTAAAATAGCATTACAGCATTATGCTGTAATACAAACTTCCATGGATCTTGGGTAGAAGAAAAGTTGGAGAGGCCAAGGAAAGGCAAGGTTTTACACTGCTGTAGGCACTTTGCAAAAATGTCTTTGCATCACTTTATTTCTTACGAGTAATCATATGCATGATGTATTTTAAAGGAATCCAGATAAAAGATGCAGTTCTCCTGATGACTGTAAAACACTGTTGTATCTGGAAGATTTTGCCACGCATATATAAATAAATAAGTGAAATTACCACCGGTTTGTGTATGGAACTGCTAATAAAAAGGACTAAAGCTTTAAAGTATAATAAATTGCCTTAAGAGCCATGTTCCATTGAAAGAAAGCTTCTGGGGAATGACTAAGGAGGCATATGTATTAAGATTAAATTTTTTATCCCCATTAGATGCTGTTTGTATAACAACAGTATGTTCTTGTTCCTGTAGAGGATGTCAATGCAGTGGTGAATCTCTGAATCATCTTTCAAAATCATAGTACCCAAAAAGAAAAGGGCGGAATAAATAGGTACCCTAAGCAAAGTTTGCAGGTAAAAGGAAGGAGGAAAACTGTATTTGATTTGATCACTACAAATAGTGTGTTTGAAACTTTTCTGTTATAGACAAAATCTCTATTACATTTAGGAAGGCATGTGTGTGCAAGGGATTTTAAAGTGAAGGTCAGTGATCTATGAACAGAGCCTTCTCAAGAATGTAATGAGGAAACAGGCATAGTTTAGTGGGGCTTAAAATGGAAGAGTGCACCAGTTGGTACAAGAAATAAGATTTACCTGGTGTGAAGCCTCAATACGTCAATAGCTTCTGAAATCCGTGTTTTCCAATAATCCTGCTTAAAAATATTTGAAGTAACTTAGGAAATCTGAAAATGCAGGAAATGGCAGTTTATTATTAGAGGTATAAAATAAAAGGGATTGAAAGCAGACACATTTGCAGCTTTCGGAAGTTCTTCAAAGTGCTCCTTAAGTTTAGTATTTAGGGGGTGCTAAATTCTTGACAGCAATAAACTTTTTGTAATTTCTTGTTGGTATGAAATATCTGAGCATACAGAAGCAGGTGTAGGAGGCTGGAGAAATGCTTTCTATTTTTTATATAATGTACATCTTAGAAGAGGTTTTTTCCACTCTGAGGAATTAATAAACAAGCAATTACAGTTTTCAGAGCATTTGTGGTGACAGTTCTAGTTGTGTTTTTCTTTTTCTAGCATTGCCCATGACAGGGAAAATGCAGATACGCGACCACGTTGTCTATTCATGTTCTTAAAGGGATATCTGAGCATCTTTTGGAAGGGCATTGGCAATTTTTTTCCTCTTTCCTGGACTCTTTCTGTCATTGATTTCCCATGGCTGAACTCTGCTATCTAGTCTAAGGTGTTGCATGCCCACTAAGCTGCTTCTTTTCATTGTCCCCAAGGTGAAGCTGGTTACTCCTTCTGCAGAGGGAATGCAAGGACTGCAGTGGTGAAGGGCGGTATAGAGGAGGAAACCCTTTTCTTCCTGTCATTCCCAGAAAGTTCTTCGTAAAAAGCAGCTACTATACAAGCTACTATACACATATATTGGTTTGATGAACAGTGAACCTTAGATCACTTCCCTATATAAGAATAATTCAGATGTTCAGCCTACTCATTAATTCTGACCATATCTTTCCTGTGTATTATGGGCAGAATAAGTATTTTTTAGGGATTATTTCCCGTCTTCATGTTCATACTGTTACAGCTGTTTTATTATTCATGTTATGGTACTTTGAACATACTCCATTGACTTAGTTGTTGTATATATTTCTTAGTAAGAGGCAACGTCTGCCCCTTTGGACTTATCATTTAAGTAGGTAAAACATGAGATGAGAAGCAGAGGCAACAAATCACGTAGAGGTTACACAAGAGGTCACTGACTGAATTTGTGTTGGAACCCAGGTGCAGTCAGTCTAAGTGCTTTTCCCATGAGCATATTGCTGCTTTTTCACCCCTAAGGTGTTTGAAAAGTAGATTCCTCTAATATCCCTACTTCTAACTTTCTACAGACTCTTGGTCAATGCTAAGATGAATAATGATTTTTTTTCTATAAGACTGTGTGTGTGCACTGAACAAGTGGCACTGAACTGTGCAGCACCCTGTAGGAGAGAGCCTTGTTGACAAAAGATCGTCCACTTCCCCTATTATTTTTTAAAATTGTTGGAAGCTTATCAGAGAATACAGCTAGACTGCTTTCTACCCTGGTCTAGCAGGTAAAGCTAACCTGACCTCGTTCAAGTAATTACAAGTTTATTCCAATCAGACTTTGACAGAGAAGGGAACCAAAACCACGTAAATAAACCAGATTTTTACTCTCAAGAGTTCATTGAATTTGCAGCAGTTTCCTGAAGAACTTTTTATGGTCTTCTGCATTCTCCTCTCACTGTGGGCATAAAATAAACATGAACCAACAGAGTATCAAGTGGTTTTTTGTGTTCCTTTACTAGCATAAGTGCATGAGGCTAGCTCAAAGGACCTGGTTAGAAGTCATAACAGCTCCTTCATTTCCATTTTCAATGTTGACCGAAGTTCAAGCAGCGACGTCTGAGGTTTGTTCCCTCAAGTCTTTGCTCTGTTTCCGTAGCAGCAGATTGCCAACTCCATATCTAAAGAGTCTCAAAATCTTTACAGCAAGCAGAGCTTGATCCCATATTTGAGGCAGGCATTGGATTCTTATCTGGGAACAACTACAGTGAAATCATACCATGTGATCCTCACAAAAATCTGAGTTGCCATAATTAAATTCAGCATGAGATGTCTTACCATAGGTGTTTTTCTCCCTTATCTCTTACTGGTTCTTCTGTTGCAATATATTTAATTTGTAAATTGCATGGAGATGACAGTGCACATAGGCTCGCTCTGGTTAGTAATAGTGAAGGACAAGAGATAATGAAAAAATCTTGCTTAGAAATTAATTTGCTATAAAAGCAACTAGGAATGAACTTTCAAAGCAGACTTCATGTCCTTTAAAATAAGATGTCTGGTGTCAAAGTAAAATAGACATACTGAACCAATGGCAGAAGTGTGTGTCGGTGGGTCTATCCATCTTTCATCATTTCTACGTCCAGCTGAAGTGGAGGTGAATTTTTGTCTCAGCTGGAGTCAGTGAGAGACGTGGCTTTGTCTTTGGAAATGAAAGGTATTTGTTCTGACTGAAAGTGCTTCTGCCCATGTTGGTTTATCTTACAATAATTGCTTGATGTGGGTATATGGTTGGCAAGTCACTTTTAAGCTGCTATCCGAATGAGAAAAATCATCACCTGCATGAACAATAAAATCAAGTAACAGAGTCTTGTTAGTCATCAACTTTACACTCAACTGCTTGAATAGGTTTTTAATTTAAGCTATTTTCTAATTCATCTTATGTAAGTGCTGTTATAGCAAGAACAATGATTTTGACTGTATCTCCTTGAAGTCTATCTTCTGCAGAAAAACATATTTTTTAAGAAAGAAAGATCAGCTTCTGAACAAGAAACTTTTGTGTTCCTTCATGGCTGCAGTGTCACTTTGAACCAGGACTAGATTTGTCCATGGATGGTGCTTAGAATTCCTGAATGGCCTTGTTTGGTGCTCCCATTCTAGTCCGTGGGCAGTTAATGTTAATGAGGAAGACTCTGGGTGAAAGATGGGGATAAAGGAGATAAATAGAAGGAAGAAATAATACACAGGGAATACAGGGAAGAGGATTCATTAAGGGAAGGAACTGGGAGAGAGGCAAAAGAGGCAGTACATTAAGGAGGTGAGTTGGTGACTATTCAAAGAATGAAAGAGAAAAGACCTAAAGAGGGAGGGTGGGTAAAATAAGAAAATAATGCCTCCAGCTTCCCTCACATTTTGGCGAGGCTGGGAATTTAGTTTTTAATGACAGCAGTTCAGTGGTTTATATGTGGACTATTCTTCCACAGACTGGAGACACCTGAGTGTTTGTCCTAAAAATGTCCAATGGGCTGTAGAAGATGCTAATTTTTACAGCTGGAATGTGCTTGAGGTGTTTATCTTAGACTTTTAGAGCAGTATGAGAGGAAGCTGACCTTTCATGCCCGGATAATTAGACGTTTCTTAATGGATCAGTTTTTATCTGAGCAGAGGGTCTCTTTCAGTATAGCGCCATCTCTGAGGTGGGCTGTGAAAGCAGCAGCCTTTATAAGAAATCATTACTGTCTGCTACCTTATATACTCCATAAATAACCCGCTGGGACCAACTGTGGCACATTCAGCATGTGTTTAGTCTCTGAAGCCTGGTGATTAATATTCCCCGAGTCACTTTCTGAGCCTTGGTCTCCCACACGGCAACGTGTAGAGCTGCTGCCACATCATAGAACCAGCTAAGGACATTCCCCTTCAACAAGAAGTTGGCTTTAATTAAATTTCTGTGTCTGGAAAGTGAAAATCTAATTTTCTTTTTGACATTTTCTATATTACTACTTAGACAAAATTATGAAAATAATTAATCCCTGTGAAGCAGACATCAGCACTATAAGGGGTACAAAAATATTGCATATAAATAATACTACTAATCACCAATCTGTTATAATTTATTGATACAAGTTCTTATTAAAACTCTTAAATCAGATTTGCTCTTGATATAGCAGATGTGTCAAATGATTGCACAATGTAGGTGCAAGTGAGGGTTATAAAAAGTAACATGGTTCAAACTGCATCTCAATAAATTATATCTCCCCAGAAATGTATTTCAAGAAAAGAAAGAAATGGGGGGAAAGGAGATAAGGTGTATGATTTAGAAAAGAGATTTTCATTCTGTATCTGGGTCTGTCGTGGTTTAGCCCCACTCGGCAACTAAGCACCACGCAGCCGCTCGCTCACCCTCCCCCTCCCCGGTGGGATGGGGGAGAGAATCGGAAGGGTAAGAGTAAGAAAACCCACGGGTTGAGATAAGAACAGTTTAATAATTGAAATAAAATAATAATAATATTAATAATAATAATAATAATAATAATAATAATAATAATAATAATTGTAATGAAAAGGAGAACGAGAGAGACAAACAAAACCCAGGGAAAAGAAAACAAGTGATGCAACCGCTCACCACCCGCTGACCGACACCCAGCCAGTCCCCGAGCAGCGATCGCTGCTCCCCGGCTAACTCCCCTCGGTTTATATACTGAGCATGACGTCATATGGTATGGAATAGCCCTTTGGTCGATTTGGATCAACTATCTTGGGCTGTGCCCCCTCCCAACTTCTTGTGCACCTGGCAGAGCATGGGAAGCTGAAAAAGAAAGTCCTTGACTAGTCTAAGCACTACTTAGCAACAACTAAAACATCAGTGTGTTATCAGCATTCTTCTCATGCTAAATCCAAAACACAGCACTATGCCAGCTACTAGGAAGAAAAGTAACTCTAACTCAGCTGAAACCAGGACAGGGCCAAATACAGTCCAATATAGTGGTGACTGAAATTTGTGATAGATGAAGAGTCTGTATGCAATAACTTAGTGTTCTCATTGTGGTCTATGGGGAATCCATATTCACATTACAAAAGCCATCATGTCACCTACTGTCAGTTGGTAGCCTTGTTTCCTTCCCTAAGAATGCAGAAAAGGATCTTGTAAGCATGGAAATCAAACTGCCTCTTTGTAGCTGAAGCACTTTGTGGAAGTCAGAAGTGAGGGTGGAACAACATGGTGTCATTTGCACTGATGAAATGCCACTGAGGTGCAATTTGCAGTGCTTTTATCAAGATCCTTTCATATTAACTAAAAAATAAAAGGTTTATGAAATCTGAACATCTGCACATCGCACTGTGTCAGTCTTGGCATTGCCTGAAGTATTACACTTCAGTATTTTTCCTTAGAATCTGATGCCATAGGCCAATTTCAAGAATTGGTCCTTGGATATTGCAATTGTAATCTATCTGCTTGAGAGTTGTTAGAGTTTTTTTGCTGGATGGTTTGGAACTGCCGTTGCACAGAGAGGGTAGATGGAGCAATGGCACTGAACACAGGCAGTTGGGAGAAAACCATGGAAAGAGGTACTGGTCCAAGTAAGTTTGGATTGCAGGATCACAGCCTATTACAATGAGAAGACACTAAACTGTCAAGCTATTGCTTATATAGATTTGCCACCATATGATAAAAGAATAGTCTTATTTGGAAATAAGTCTGGATTCTTTAAAGTTAAAAATATATGTGTTTAAGCAGATGGAGAGTTTTAATAAGGTCTTGTAAAGGAATTATTCAGAGGCTTACAGTTAACTTTTTTTACTTCAATGCCTGATAAATTTGGGCTAGTTTAGAAATGTTTATGTTTCATTTTCCAATTTTAAAAACAATGGAGCCTCATTATTTCAATGAAAGTAACAGGACAATAGGATCTGCCAGAACAATTTAATATCCCGTTATTTACTGCAGTATTTTATGTTTTGAGCTTTAAATATCTGTAAGGACACTAACATTGCAATTTGCAGAGTTTAGGTGAATAGCATGGCTGGACAGAATCAGGGACACCTTCTAAAAAGGAATTTTCCTAGTACACGATTCAGTCTGATTCATAGCCAAGGTAGGGGATAAAAGGCAGAAGAGATACAGTTAGTTGAGAATGACAGTGGAACTTACGTTTTGCTTATACATTTTTTTAAATGGCTTGAAAATGAGGGTGAAGGAGGTTCTCTTGTAAGACTTTCCCATTACTGTAATGCTCATGGAAGTGAAACTTGGCAGACCCTTGCTAGTTGCATGCTGCGCTAACAATTTAATTTTGAACAGTATTCACACATTCCCTCTCAATATCTTTGCATAGTTTGCTTACTGCAAATGCTCATGGATAAATTTCAACAGTAAGTAATAAGTTGTAATACAGCAACATTCATAAGATTACATAATATATGGAATGTTATGCATTACGTGCCTGGACAAGGCCTAGACTGAAGCACCGAGATGCATCCTATAATCTATTTGTTTGTAACAGAGGTCAGAATGTTATGGGAACAATTATACTTGAAACTGAGAGCATCTAGTAGCATCCTGGTGTGCTCGCAGAGTCACCCACTGTCTGCCTATCAGTACCTGTTTTCTTCTCTTCTCTATTCCCCTTTGCCCTAGATGTCTCTTTTTAAACCTCATAAAAAATGAGGCACCTGCTATAAAAGCAATGATCTGGCAAAGTGTGCAGTTGTCGCCATTTGGTGCACACCTCAGCTATTCCACCTTCAGCTATTCCACCTCTGTGGCTCACACTGCACAAGACACTCACTGATTCTTCAAGAATGCTTTTACTGTTAGACCTTTACTGAAATGGCCAAAATACCCAGGGCAGAATTTTATTGTATTGACATCAAATTAGAATTCCGAAGAAATTCTCACTCCCGTTTAATATATTTGGTTGTGACTGTGAATTCATTTTATATATGGATAAAACACAAATAGCTTAGTTGAAGGTGTTAAAAAACAGACAAATGAAACAACTTACTGGGAAATACAGTGAAAAAGGCATGCACAGTAAAAGTCTCCTGCTTAGTTGTTCTGATTTCTTTCTCTCTCTTTGTTCCTTTTCTTTTTTTTTTCCAAGAGTAAGCCTATCCTGATTCTACATTATTTCTTTTCACAATGTATTTTTTCCTTTTTTTCTTCTTTCTGAGACGCAAAATATTTTCTGTTCTGTTCTTCACTGCCATTCCCTTTGTTGTCTGCCCGTCTTTGTTGCCTTATTTGCTGATCCCTAAATATTACTGGCTCACCCTCTGATTCTTTTCCATGTCTTTTTCTCTTGCTCTGAATTTCTCCTTTCGTCTTTTTTTATTCTCCCTCACCTTGTCATGCCTTGCTGTCTCCTCCTGCCCTCTTTTTTCTAATTGAGATTCCAGTCACTCTTGATCTCTTCTGTAAGGACCACAAAGCAGTGAGGCCTCTGGGCAGATAAAAGCATAAGGAAAATTGACTCTGGAGGTGGAGTAATGTAAAGGGGTCACTTCTGAGGGTCAGTTTTATTGTCTGTGATCACTAGGAAAACGGCATTTGGTATTGTCGCCTGGCTGCATAGGTGAGCCAGCTAGGTCTTAATGCCTGACCTTTTTCTTTCCTGTCTCTCTATGCTCAGCTTAGACACCAACCAGTGAATCATGAGCAGGAATATTCACATTCACTTGTTGCACACCTGATGCTGTGACTGTGTGTCCCCTAGAGAGAGGCAATGGGAGGAATAAGATTAAGGCTGGTCCTGTCTGATAACTTGGTTCAAGACAGTCGCTTGGGAAAGAAACTCCTGTGTCAAATGGAGTGTGGGTCTTGGGGGCTTGCTTATTTGTTTTGTCACTGACACGTGATGTTTTCTTCATTATCCTTACCAGGTAGGAAAACAGTTAATAAGAGTTTGGGGTTTTTCCCCTCTCTTTTCTTCGGTAGCCATGCGTGCACATAAACATGCAGAGGCACAGCCCTCAGCAGGATTTCTGGCCAGCTAAAACACAAACTAAAGTACCAAAAAGTTGAAAAGTCCTTTTGTTCGCTTTCTACTGTGTTTGTAATATGAGAGTGCGATGCCAGGTACAAAGGAAGCTCAGCTTGTCAGTTAAATAGGCTGCCTGGCACAGTCAGATTTTGGTTTTCATGATCCATTGCCCCAAGTAATATCCTCTGTTTATATCACTGCTGGAGGAAAGCTGGAAATTATGGAGGCGTTTTTGGTAATAACTGCTAGCAGGGAGACAGTATTTACCAGAGAGTCTGCAATGAGACTCTCAGGTAAATAATAAGCATTTTAGGAAAAACTACCTAATTATGTATTTAATCGCTTGGAGCCGTTCCAGTCACTTGGGAAAATAATGTGCATTTTGTAAATCTGCCTAATTATTTATTTGTGAAGAAAGTCATTCTAGCCTCTGGGGTAAGTAGTGTGAAGTTTATGACTTTCCATACAGATCTGTTCTGCCTGAGAAAGTCAATATGTGGAAAAAACCACCCCACCACCCCAAAATACCAAACCAAGAGAAAGCAAAACTATGTTATTAGCAAACGCAGTGATTTGTCTACTTTTCTGTCCAGTGCTCTAGTATTTCTATAAAGACTTCAAATTTTATTCTGCTTTAACATAGCTGTCTTCTATTCTCAATGGGAAGGTGAGCAGTGAACTGCAAGCAGCCATATTTATAGATGGCACACCATCTGAATAGGGAGTTTTGAGGCCACTAATGAATCAGACTAACTATAGTCAGCAGTTATTAAAAGCTATAGCACAGTTAAGGTCAGAAACTGCATAGTGTCTTTAGACTGGATGTGACAGTTTGCTCTTACAGTGGTATGAATAATGAATTGTATACTTTGACCATAATTAGTTACTAGCAAGAGAAATGAATGTCTGATATATATCTGTCAGAATTAAAATAAGTAATATTTTTTACAGTGTGTCTGTCAGTCCATAGGGAGTTATTTATTCTACTAGTGTACTTGTGCTTTTTTTCACTCTGGGCTTTTCCCTTTATTCAAGAATTTATAGACTAGTTTCCATAGACTATCATGAAAGCTATTCTGAATTTACTTGGTGTGACTCTATATTTGCTGTGTATTTTAAGTGCTGCAGAAGTCCACTTGAGAAATTAGTTTTTATTTTTGCAAAAAGCTAGAAATAATTTTCGCCAGGGAATACCTCAAGGCAGAAGTATTTACAAATGGTACACTTACGCTATTTGATGAAAAGTAGAATTTTCATATTATTAAATCTAGTCAAGATGAATCACATGAAGAATCAATTTCTTGACATTGCATTTTCTTACAAAGTAAATTAAGGTTTACTTCTACTTTACATGCATGTTACATGAAATTCTTTTCCCTTCACAGAAGCAACATCCAAAAGCTGAGGACAAAACAGTCACATTCTGCCTATAATAAATGTTGCCCCTAAAGGGCCTAATCTCTTGTGCTCAGTTGGATGACATCCACAATAAATAAGAGGAAGAAATTTTAGCAAAGATTTCTTATGTCATTCTGTCCCCATTTCTGTTTCATCCTAGGGTAACCTAGGACTCCCCCACCTTTTACTCCTTGCCCTTATTGCAGGTAACCTGTAGCTCACTCCTTTGTTTCCATCTTTTCAGAAAATTCTGGGCGTGCTGCTGCTTAGATTCAGTCCTTCACCACTGGAAGGAATATTGCTCTTCTGCAGGGCACAGGAACATGCATAATTAGCAACACATGCTTAACCCAGTTGGTTGGTACTCAAATGCTTATGTTTATGCATGGACTTGCATAATTTCCTGGATAAAGGAATTTTCACGCATCAAACTCATTGCTAGATAGCATCAATGTCATCAGGATGGACTGATTCACTGAACTGCTTTATTATTTCTAAATAAACCCATTTTCCCTGCATTTTTATAGCATATTTGGAAATACATCCTAACCTGAAAAACACATTGTTTCAAAACACATTGTATTCAAAAGCAATTTCAACCCGTCATACATTGTATGACTATCCAGATGCACAGAAAGCATAATAGTGTATTTCGTGTACTGGATGAAGCTCATGAAAGCGTTTTCCCTCCTTTGTTCCACTGCTTTTAATTCTAAGTTCCAGTTAAGCAGCATTCTGTAATAGATTTGACATTTAAATGTTGGACATATAAA
>VYZW01054678.1:0-13017 GCA_013401315.1 Balaeniceps rex
CGTCCCCATCCCTGTCCCTATCCCCATCCCCGTCCCCATCCTCATTCCTGTCCCCGTCCCTGTCCCCATCCCCGTCCCTGTGGCCCCTCGGGCACTGCAGGACGGCGCCCAGCAGCACCCACTTCGCAGCACGCCGGCGAGGTGCCACTGCACCCTCACGGGCGGGCACGTGCTGCAGATCACCCCCCCACCCCCAGGACCGGGAGGTTAATATGGAAATTACCAACTGCTTATTCCTTCCAGCTGTTGCTGTGAGTCATCAAGTGCCTTAAAGAGCATTTCAAACAACACAGTGCCTTCGAGACAGCGTGACTGTTCCCCCAGCCACCTCTTCCGGATAATCCTCCGCAGGGTCTGGTGTTTGAAAAGGGAATATTTCTCCAAGGAGGCAATTCCCAGCCGTGCGTGGCCGGGGAGGCAGAACAGCCACTGCCTCGCCGCGGCGCCTGACCGGGCTCCCACCTCCGCCCGTGGGCTCCTGGCGTCCTGCCGGAGAGCAAACCCAGGGCACCGTGCCGGGCAGCCCAGCCCTGCCGTTACCCCTCTTCAAAATCCAGCAGAGACGTATAAATGCCACCACATGCAGGCACGGGTGACGATCCCTGCTATGCCACCTGGGGAAACTGAGGCACGGGGCAGCCACCCTGAGCAGCACGGTGTCACCTGCCCGGGGTGAGGCTGGCAGGACACGGCCGCGGGACACCGGGGCACTGGCCTGGCGTTCGACGACCTTGAACTCTGCACTGAACAGCTGTATTTTTCTCTGCAAGCTTATTTTTTTCTTTTTTTTTTTTTAAAAAAAAAAAAGGCTGATCTCTGCACTCGCTTGGTGCTGCTTTTTCAGACGGAAAAGACAGGGCTGGAAATAGTCAGGATATATCCTTTCTCTCCTGCTTTAACCTTTCTTTGTATTTTATTTACTTCCATAATTGATTTTTTTTTCTTCTACTCCTTTTGCTGGAACAGCCCAGCCAGGTTTTCTCCTACTTGTAAACTATTTCCCCCGGTCCTTCGCGTGGCCGTGCAGGTGAGTCGAGGATGCTCTCAGCCAAGATCGCGGCTGGGGCAAGCAGGAACATCTGCCTCCGCACGGCTTGGAACCTGAAATACAAAAAAAAACCCCAAAAAGATGACCCAAGGGAAGCTGCGTGCAGGCGACAGGGAGCTGTGGGGCGAGCGGAGGGGACAGAGACGCAGCCGGCCTGTGCTGAAACCGCAGCCGTGGAGCGTGGGGTCTGCAGTGAGGGAGGAGGCAGGGTGGTCCGTGCCTGGGAGGCAGGGATGCTGCGGGGACGAGGCAGGATGGAGAAAGGTGACTCTCGGGAGAGGAGGGGGCCACCGACAGCCGCCGCAGCCCTGCGGGGACACGCTGCGGCTGAGCCGGAGCCGCTCTGCTCCACCAAGCGCTTTCGGTGATGCTGCGGCAAAGAAATTGCTGCTCCTGCGACAGCCAGAGGACAAAGCCGTCGCGGGGACGCGTTCGGCGCCTGGCCCGGCGGTCGCCGGTGGCTGGGTCCGACCAGCAGCCCCAGGGCCAGCCTGGAGGTGGACACGAGCGTGCACACGCCTGTGCGAGCACATGAACATCCGTGGAAGCGAAGCGAAGACCCAACACCCTCAGCCCCTGCTCCGGGTCCCTGCGTGGGCATCCGGCGGCATTAACCTCGTACCACACCTCCCGGCTCGCCCTCGCCGGGGCCGGGCACTGATTCACCCCGTGGCACCGTGCCCTGCGAGGCAGGAGGGAGCCACGTCCCCTGCAAGGCACAAGGGCCGGGTTGCCTTTTTTTTTTTTTTAAAAGGTTTTTTTTTTTTTCTTTTCCTTTCCAGAACGAGCTGCTCTGCAAATGCCAAGTGCTGATGCCAAAGGGCCGTGTCAACAAAGAAGAATGAGTGTGGCTGTTAGAGGCTGCTATTAAAAAAGGGTGGAGAGGAGAGGGAGAGGGGAAAAAAAAAAGGAAGAAAAGGTTTGTCAGTGCAAATAGTAACAGTTTGCGCAGCAGTAAAAATTCAGAGGCAGCAGCCGGGCCCCCGCAGTGCCCTCGGGGGCTTGCACCAAGCAGGGACTTCGCACCTCGCGTCCTCCCCGGGGTCCACCAGCCCGGGGCACAAACCCATCCCAGCGACTTGGCATCCCCGCCGTGGGCAGCACAAAGTGTTCTCCAAGCACAAAGTGTTTTCCGAGCGCGCTCCGCTCCTGCTCGGCCACTGAGCCCCGATGCAGGGAGCCGCGGCGGGGCCGTGCGTGGCATCGGCGCCCCGGCACGCGGCGGGGCAGGTCAAGGTCCTGCCGCGTGAGTGCCAGGAGCTATTTCTAGGCAAGCCCTGGCCGCTGCCGAGCAGGATGGGAGGGAAGGAGCCTCTCACATGACGCTGAAGATGCAACGGGAAGACGCGGTCTCTGGTTTCAGCGTTCTATTCCCGACCCGTTATTCACCAGTTGAAGATGCCATCTGCCCCGCCGGGCAGCCGCGGGGAGCCGGGGCCGGATCCAAGGCTGGTGGAGCTCCAAAAAAGCCCGAGGGAGTTAGGTGCCCTCGTTCCCCTGGAAAGCAGGCGGAGGTTACGGCTCCTGCCCAGCCAAAAATCCCCCTTGGCATTGCCTCCCCCCGCCGCCGATATCTGGTACCCGGGATGTTGAACCCAAGCGGATGCGGTGCTGCCTGGGATGCCCAAGTAACATGGCATGGGAAAAGGCAAAACGAGCTGTATAAATCCAGGGGGAGAGATAAACAAAGGCTGAACCTTTCTCCAAAATCCGGACTGAAAGTCTCTCTGAGATTACTACGCCGCTTTACTCCGTTTTGGCTTTTAAAAAAAATATTCTAGCTTACAACTTTGGAAGCGCACCTCAGCCCTGGTTTTACTCCCGCATCAGCACAGACCACGACCCACCCTTTCATGCTCGTCTCAAAAGCGGTGGTAGGAGGAAGGCAAACCTCCTTGAAAGGCCTGGCTTTTAAGTATTCTTCCCCCCCCGCCCCGCAAATGAAAAATTTGGTCAAAATTGAGATGTTCCCACAGAAATTGGTATTTCCCGATGGAAAAACATTCCATCAGCAAAACGCTGACCCGCTCCGGTTACAGCCTGGTCATGGCGATGAGGCAACGCAGCTGGGAAAGGAATTAAAAGGGAGCTGGAGAGCTGCATGGCTTCACCACATCCCGCGGCCCCGGCTGCAAGGACCCCGCTCCTCCCCAGTGCTTCCCGGTAGAGGGATGCGGATCGGCCGGGAAGAGCGGAGCTGTCAGCACAGCACCCAGCCAGCAGCACCCTGGGATCCCGGCACCGGTGGCTGTCACCCCGGTCCCATCATCACCCCAACCCTGCTGGCACCCCGCGATGGCTCACCGGGGTGTGAACACCCACGGTCCCCGCTCCCCCAAAGCCGACTGCTGCTTATCTGAAGCTGAGGGGAGCCGAGGGAACCAGATGTCCCCAAGGATGAAGCTCTGCAAACAAACCGGCCTCGTTATTGGGAACATCTTGCAGGATTTAGCGAGCCGCGGGAGGAGATTAGCAGACCGAGGGCCGGGAGCTCAGCAGGTTCACCACTGGGGCTGCAGATCAAGGGCTGCCGCCGGTGTCTTCGCTCTAAGAATTGGTGGAAGTGCTTGTTTGGGAGGTTCTCCTGTGCCTTCGGGTGGCCAAGCGATGGACGGGGTTTGTTTTCTTTCTTTTTCGAAGGCAGGTTGGTAAACGCAGGCTGGAGCGGATGAGGAATCAATCGTCCCTTCTGCAGCCAAAGGGCGAGAAGAGAAACTGCTGTATTAGAAAGATTTTTGCTGGCAATAACGGGGCAGAAGCCCGCAGCCCCGCAGCGGCGAGCGCAGCCCACGCGGGGTCCAGCCCCGCTGTGGCAAGCGCCGATGCACGGGGAAGGTGCCGGCCGTGCAGGCGAAGCAGGCGCTCATCCCCGCCACCGCGGGTTCACCTTCCCCACACGGCACTGCGTCCCATCAGCCGCGACGGACACATCCCTTCGGACACAGGACGCAGCCATCACGCCTGGGGAAACTGAGGCAAAGGGGCTAATCTGCAGGAACGTGAGCCCAGACCTCCCAAATTCCCAAAACCACCAGCTCATCTCTTCCCTGTACCGAGCCCTTCTCCCCCCATGCCTGTCAAGAGGCATCACTGGCCCCCAGAGCCCCCTCCCCGCCCTGGCAGGTACCTCTGCGGCCACAAAGCCCTGCATCCTCCCGCAGCCTCCACGGGGGCCGGGCACCTCCTCCTTTGCCATCTCCTGTCCAGTCTGTCCGGTCAAAGTGCGTCCCTGCGTCCTGCTAATCGCTTTCCCAACCAAATGTGGCTTTCCAGCAGGGATTCGCCCCCTCCAGCCACGCGGATGCTCTCAGCACCCAGCGGTCCCTGCCCCGGGGACCTTCCCACACCTCCAGCCACGGGATGTTTAACGGGCAGCACGGTCGGACTCAGGAGCATCGGTTACGGTGGGGACACTGAACCTCTTGACCTGTGCTCGGGTTGTCTCCCGGGCAAGCAACATCCCCTTCCCGGGAGGAATTACGCCTGCGTGTTTCCCTCTGGCTTCTGCTAAATGCATCCATCCCAAGGGATGCGCTCGCCCTGCCGGCAGCGATGAAGCCTGATCCCACCGGGCAAATGCACCATCATCCGAGGGGACGCCATGCGCGCCCGGCCCCAAATCAGGGTGCACCAGGGATGGGGTCCCCATCCCAACCTCTCCTCATCCCTCCCCACTCTCACCCCCGCAGCACATCAACGCCAGCAACGTGAACGAAAAGCAAGTTTATCTAAAAGGCTTTTTTTAAATACATATAAAAAAAATACAGCTTCATTGGAAAGGCTTTTTTTTTTTTTTTTTTTTTTTTCTTTCTTTCTTTTTTTTTTTGGGGGAAAGGTTTATGCCTCCCTGGAGACCTCTTCAATAAAACGCGTTCTGGTTCTCCGAGCGTCTGACTGCAAATCAGGTTCCAGCCGTTCCCTTCCTGTGCCGACCTGCTGGAGTCGGCTGTTATTCTTGGCAGGGTGCCCCGAAGGAAGAAAAAATCCGCCCCCCCCCAGCTCCCAGCGGCTGGGAAATGCTGATGACATGACACCTTCCAGCATTCTTCAAGGTCAAGAGGGGAGGGAGGGAAATGAAAGGGGAGAGGGGTTTTTTTTGTTGTTGTTAGCGTGGGTTATTGCTTCGCTCAGGCATTTCCCTTTGATGCTCGCTCCTTGTTACACAAGATGCTGCAGGCTCGCCGGGCCGCCCGGCCGAGCGCCGGGGGTACCAGCTCGCCCCCTTCCCCGCTCCCCACCGGCGAGGGGCTGCGCTCCCAAAGGCTTTTTAGCACCAGCGCCGCGTGGGCTTTGCTTAAACCCGGGTTTTAACCTCCTGCACATCCCGAGGAGCGTTGCGTTTGGTCCATCTCACGCCTCCATCCTCCATGTCCGTGTGGGACACCCTCCACGGCCCCGGCCACGCCAGCGAGGAGCCTGTGGTACCTATTTGAGACCAACGCAAGCTAAAAGCTGCCTCCGTGGCATCTCCCTGCGGCACCGGCACACGGGGTCCCCCACGCAGAAAGCCCCGGTCCCCCTCGGCAGGCCCCGAGTGCTGCGGCGAGCTGATAGGGACACGCAGCATCCTTCGAGGTCCCCTGCTGCAGGTCTTCTACTCCGGCAAATAAAACTTGGCACCTCTCTCCTTGAGATCCAACAAATCGCTGCTAATCCCCCTGCTCCCAGCTGCCAAATCCTCCTCCTCCCCCCAGCCAAGGTGCCGAGCTCTTCAAGGCAAATTGCACGCAACCATAAATCCTCGCGACAAGGAATCGCCCTTCTTGGTGCAGCCGGTACAGAGGGAGCGGGCGCAGAGGACGAGCGGCAGCGCCAATGTCACGCACGGCTGGCGCCAGGGGAGGATGCTTTACCCCTCAGATAGGTTTCAGCTCATGCCCCGACTCTGGGCAGATGTGGTGCTGCCGGAGCAGACAGCTCTGGCCGCTGTGTCCCCGCGGATGGATGCTTTTGCTCTCCCGCTTTCCCAGACCACGTTGGGAGGACGATCAGGAACGATCCAAGCGCGGGGGAAGCAAAGCAGATGCCAGCAGCGGTGGCCGGGGACAAGGGAACAAGGCAGGGCCAGTGACGGGGTGCTCCCTGGGTTGGCACGTAGGCTTGGGATGGGGTGACGTCCCCGGGGAGCCCCGCTGCATCGCTCACAACCTCACAAGCTGCATCGCAGTGCCTGTGGTTCAGGACCTACCCCGGGGGACCACGCTCCTGCTCTGTGGCCAGCCGAGCTCTCACTGGCACGCCGGTCCATGAGACCGCCAAGGATGCTCGAGGATCATCTTTAGGAGCAGACACGAGCTAAACTGCCTGCACCGGGGACCCTGTTGCCTCCTTTACAAGACACTTTTGGGCCAGGGTGGTGAATGAGCCTGTTGGCTGTGCTGGATCAGGCCAGGGCTGATGGGGCTCCCACCTCTCTGCCGGCTCTCAGCCCTCCCTCGTGCCATGGGAGCTGGCCCATGCTTTGCAGCGTCCCCTTGGGATTACCAGGACCACCAGCACCCGGGCTTGCCCCGGGGGTGGCTTGGAAAGGAGCGGTGGAGGGTCCGCAGGCCACCCCAGCACCCATGCAGGCTGTGGGTTCCCCTGGAAGCCGGTGCATGGACGCATCCTGCTCCGAGGGCTGCCGGAGGAAATCCTGGAAGGCCGTCTTACAATGCAGTCCTTCCTGTCCCCGAAGGATCGCCGAGCACGGAAAAGGCACCGCGGGCTGACGGCACCGGACGGCCCCGGGGGGAAGCGGTCCTACCCCACGGCACCTCGCTGTCCAGCCCACCTGGGGCCCGCTTCCCCCCGGGCTGCCGGCCAGCAGCGCCGCTTTGTATTAAAAATACAGAAATACAATAGGAGCAGCGGGTTGATTGCCCAGGACCCCGCCAGAGCCAGCGACACGGGCACAGCCGGTGCAAAGTGGGGGGCGATGCTATGGCGGGGGGTGCTCCTCTGCACGCCCCGGACCCGCAATGCTGGTGCCTCTGTTCCCCTTCCCGGTGACATCCCACCTGCCCGGCAAAGGGAAACGTCTCATTAATGTCACCAAATTATCCCCCCCCCACCGCCGCAAGCAGCCCTTCTGCTCCTGCCAGCCCCGGCGATGCCCCCGGGGACCCGCGTTCGGGCAGGAGGCCGTGCAGGGAGGCAGGGTGGCAGCGGGTCACATCCCAGCGCTGCCTGTGCCGCGGTGACAGGCTCGGCGCGGGGCTCCCGTGTTATTGTTCCCGGTTGTTTTCCAGCGGGGAGGCCGCGAGGCCAGCTGGCTGCCGCCGGGCTGGAACAGCGTGGCCTATTTTAAACCGCTTGCACAAGGAGTCAGCAGCTCCAGCTCGGATTTTTTCCGAACTTTATTTGTCCAAATGCTCCGCGGGGAGAGAGGGAGGGAGGGAAAGCAGGAGGGGGGAGCAGCTCCCGGCTTGCTCTGCCGCCAGCAGCTCACCTGCGCCAGCGGTGGTCCGGGCTGCCCGGGATTGCCGGGACCAGGAGGATGCTGCATGCAACCCCTGCCAGCCAGAGCCCCCCGGCATGGAGGGGTCCCCAAACCCCGCAGGGTCAGCGGACGTGGAGAAGCTGCGGGAGAGAGGGACGGAGCATCAAAGCCGGTATCCTGCCTTTAAAGGGCAGCAAATACCTGTCTGGGGGCCAAGCTATGGCTCTCGCGAGCATCCCGAGGGCGGGCGGCTCCACTACGCGCAGGGGCTTATGCCAAGCGGCCGCACATATGGAAAAACCCACCGGGGAGTCAGGATAAAACCCCAGCCAGACCCTGCTGCAAACACCAGCGGGGCTCAGAGACACCCAGAAAAGGGGGCTGGAAAACCCTCCTGCTCCCAGGGTGGTCCCAGCCCCATCACGTCCCCTGTGCCCCCCGGCCATGTCACTGAGACCGCTACGACCTGTGGATGTAAACACCAAGTTGCAGTGATTAAAACTGAACGAGTTTAAATGAAAATCCCCAATTTGCTCTTTTCCACATCGGACCGCATCCGCTGCAAACTTTTCGAAGGGCGACCCCTTCCCTGAAGATCCCGAAGGACCCAGCGGCCCCGAAACACGGAGCACCAGCGCTCACAGGGAAGCACCTTGTCCCCAGCAGGACACTTCATACTCCACAGCACGACCAGGGCATCCATCGCCCAGGAATTCTTTCCATGCCATTTTCTTTAGACCAAGCTGCTTACTGAACCTCTTTATGAAACGACTCCTCCTACCCCGGGCTGAGGTGAGCTCAGAGAGACCCCCTCCAGCTCTTTTGTCTGAAATCCAGCATCTCTCGCAAGGGTCGGCAGCCAAAGAGATGTAAAACACGATTTCCTAACCCTGTTGGTGGGAAAACACTGTGAAGAAGAGAGGGGGATGACTACGGTTTAAAAAAATTTAATTGTGCTCAAAGATCTCTCTCCTCTTCTTTTTTTTTTTAAATTTTTTTTTTTATTTTTTCCCCCCAAAGAAGTGGGAGTTGTGGCCAGCAGAAATAAATTGCCTTTTCCAGAGTGACCAGACCCTTTGCTCGCTAGGAAGGGACCGTGCTGCTGCTCGGGGGGGGACCTGGCCTGTGATGGGGGGGGTCCCGGAGCAACCTGAACCCCAACGCACATGCTGCGTAACTGCTAAACCACCCAGCTCAGAAAACCTACATCTTGGGTTTTAAGCAGTTGGCTGGAGGCCCTTTTGAGCTTTTTAGTTCGAAGAACGGCTCAACTCTTGGAAGAAAAGAAGGGGGGGGGAATAGTTATCAGCTGTTGAGTGCTAGCTGGATGCGAGGGAGGCGTTGAGCTGCACGCCGGCCGGGTGGACGGCCGGGGAGCTCCGTGGATGTCACATTGGCCGAAGGCAATACGTTTATGGCCCTGGCTGGAAGCCCTTCTGAGAAACCCATCGCGGTGATTTACGGCGCTTCTGATGTATACGAAGCCATTCCTCTTCCACTGACCAGCCCAAAAAGAAAACATCTGCCATACGTCAAAGTCAGCCAGAAGGGACGAAGGCATAAATAGGCGTGTGTGCCGGAGGGCAGGGCGACACGAGTCCCAGCGTGTCCCCGCGCCCGGCGCCGGCACAGCCGGGACCAGGACCTGCTGGCAGCAGAGCAGCCGGTCCCACTCGAGGACACCCGGATCCTGCCCGCTGCCCTTCCCGGGGCTTTCCCCTCCAGCGGCGGAGCCGAGAGGTACTAAAACATGCTTTAAATAAACAGGCTGCCTTTCCCACCGGAGCCAGTTAGGGGGGATGGAGCCCAGCTCTGTTTAATGCTGGATTTACCCTGGCAAGCCCGGAGCGTGGGTGGGAGCGTAGCCGGCAGCCCCCGGCTCGCAGCCCCGGCTCTGCCAAATCCAACACCCACAGCAGCATCCCAGATGTTGAGAGCAGGTCGGAAAGGTCTCCGCTGCACCCGCACCCTCCTGGCACCGGCCCCGGGCAGGAGCTGCCAGCGGAGGGGTCCGACCCACGCGCAGCCCCCCCGGGGCCGGCGGGGGTCCCCCACCTTGGTTGCACGGCTTTGCCATCCATCACGGTCCCCGGGGAGTGGGATGCGGGAGGTGAGCGGGATCGCTTCACCCCAGCGATGGAGCTGTGGGACAGACAGGCTCCTGGCTCCAGGGCAGCCACCACCTTGGGGAGCAAACAGCAAATCCCACCACGGAAATGGGATTTTTCTGCGTAAGCAGGTCCCGGCTATTGCTAGAAGCAACGCACCAGGACAAAGGTGCCAGCGCCCCAGGCTGGGGACAGCGTTTTGGGCCTGACTGCCAAGTGCACCAGCATCTCCATTGCTAACGGTGCGTGCAGGCACCTTGTACAAGGCACGGCTATAGCCTGAGCGTGCACTCCGCCGGGCCCCATCATGCCGGGGACAGAGCTAAGGACAAGTCTGGCCCCAGGGGACCGGGGGATCTCCTGGACGGACCTGCAGCCAGCTCCCACCACACCCACTCGGTCCCAGGAGGACTGCGAGCTTCATCCCTCCTGCACATCCTCAACAAAACGGCTTGGACCCAACTGCCTCCTAAGCAGCAGCCTGCCAGGTATCTCCCTGCAGCATCGGTGCAGCCCTGCCAGGACCGCTCCTGGTCTGCAAGACGATATCTTCAGCTTCTGCGGTGGCATTAACACCTTGTCCCTGTCGGGGACTCCTTGGCAGAGCCAGCATTTCTCCTCTTGGCACCCAGAGGGGAAAGGTGACCCCGCGGAGTCCTACAGGA
The DNA here is from genome assembly GCA_013401315.1 of Balaeniceps rex. Taxonomy (NCBI): domain Eukaryota; kingdom Metazoa; phylum Chordata; class Aves; order Pelecaniformes; family Balaenicipitidae; genus Balaeniceps; species Balaeniceps rex. The sequence goes on from VYZW01054678.1 coordinate 10,243, forward strand.
GACCCGGAGCTCGCCCGGTGTGTGTGAGCACGGGGATGTTCAGCCTGGAAAAGCCAAAAGAGACCCCGGAGGGGGCAATCAGCCCCCACTCAGACTCATGAGCAGGCAGGTCCCTCACCCCGGGATGAAGGAGGCACAGGGAGCAAAGCCGGTCTCTGCCCCAGTATTAAGAGATGCTGAAAGCTGGGTGTGCATCCACAGCAAAATCCCCGTGGGGGTTTTTGGGGTGTATTCCCCTGCTCCAGCATCCCTCCCTGCATCCCCATTGCTCGCCCCGTGCCGGCAGGGCAGCCGTGATGGGCTCAGGGGATGGAGGGTCTCGGCGGCAGCCCCCAGCGCTGGGCCACAGATGTGGCCGTGATGGCTGATTTCCTCTGGATTTCACTTCAGCTCCTTGGGGGGACAGCGGGGGGAAGATTTCAAGTCTATTTCTGGGTACCAGAAGTGAAACAGCAGCATAAGAAAAGGGATCGCGATCCCTCCTGCACGCCTTGCTGCGCCCACCGAGCCCGTCTCCCAGCCTCGAAAGGAGAAGCGGGGGCAATGCTGCCGTCTGTGGGACCCCCAAAAATCACACTCACACCCACCCCCGGTTCAGCAGAGAAGCCAGGCAGCATCGCACCAAAGCCTCATCCCGGCGCTGCTGACCCTCGCTGTGGGTCAGGGGGATGTGGCAGCTGCCGGGTGCTATTGCAGCCAAGCACAACTGCCCTGGTTGCTGCTGCCAAGTTGTTTGTTTTTTTTTTTTTTTTTTCCTTTTATGAGCCTAATTTCATAGGAAGGAAAGAGACTTTAATGCAAGTGGGTGATTGGCAGCCAGCTCCTGGGAACCTCCTTGGCAGCCCCCAGCCCCTTTCTCTGCTCCAGCTCCCCATCCCGGCTCGGCCGGGTTGCAAATCCTGCATGGCAGAGGCTGAGAAATGCAAGTGGGGAGATTGCCTAGCCAAACAGTTCCTCCTCCAAGCCCTTCAGAAAAAAAAAAAAAAACCAAACCAAACCCCACACACATGGAAAAAGCTGCATCCCACAGGAATCGCAGACAAATCGCATCCCCGCGCCCTCCCAGACGCAGAGGAGGAGTGGGCAGCTGATGTCTGCTGGAGCTCGTGCCAGGACCTGCCCAGCTTGCCCGGTTTGGTGCTCGGGAGCTCGAAGATGCTTGGCGGGGGACAGCAGCATCGCCCTCGGCTCTGCCCTCGCCGGCGAGCCCAGCGCCTTCCCACGCACCGTCAGGCGCGGCCGGCCAGCGCCCCGCAAGGCGAACGCCCGCGCGCAGCCTTGACCCGACTTCCCAAACCCGTGCACGGGTGCAGATGACCTGGGTGGCTTCACCTTCGTGCCAGGGCAGAGAAATTTGGACGTGGGTGGGAGGAAGATGCTCCCCGGCTCTGTGACCCTCCGCTAGACGCAGCCACCGATGCCTCCCCCATCCTGGGGGCTGCATTAAACCCCCCCCTGCTGCGAACACCGCAAACGTCGCCCGCTCCCAGGGACCGACCCGCAGCAGTTCCAGCCCTGCAGCCCCCAGGTTGGGTGCAGGCAGGCCGCTCTGCCTCCCAACAAAGACCATATGGTTACAGTCATACAACCGGCTCGTACGCCATCAAATGACTAACTGTGAGAAGGCTCCCAGGGGCCGTAAGGCAGCCCCCGGCGCGGCCCTCGAGCAGTAAATGGCTATATTCTCTTCCCAGCACTCGCACCATTAAACATGCACGCGTTTCCGCCACCGCTTTAAGAAAGTGATAAGTCAGATTTGGGAGGGAAATAAAAAGCACCCCCAGGCAAGAAACGCCAGCGAGCCCCTGCTCCCCCGGCCGCCCCCCCCCAGGATTTATGAATGAAAACATGCTTCGCCTTGGCACTGCAAATTTCCTCGATGCATGCGGGCAAGGAGGGGGGGGAAAATCCTGGAATTATGAGGCTCCAGCACCAATTAGGGCTGTTTACATTGACGTAAAGTCTGGGTGAAGTCCCCACCCCTGCTCCCAGCATATTTATGAAATTACTCCTGCTGACACTGACAAATGCAGGAGGGAAGGTCCCGGAGAACACGGATCCAGCCCGGCGCTACGTGGGGTTTTTCAAACCAGCGCTGAGACAGCCAGATCCTATAAATATCAGCCCACAGCCACCCTCATCCCAACCGGGGGACCCCCAGACCTCAAGCCACCCCTCCCCACCGGGAACCACCAGCATCCCCCCAGGACCAGGGCTCCCGGAGAGGGAGGAGAAGGCGGCAGCACACCCGGGGTGGAAGGCTGGGACGCGTAGGCAAACCCTCCACGTTTCGGAAACACCTGGATAAACGTGGTCCAGGCTCCCCCTCCCCAATTTGGGGAGCTCAGGCTGCTGTCGCCCATTGGGAGAGGGCACTTGGGTGGCAGAAAGGGGGATGCTCTGGGGGCCCCACTCTCCCCATCACTCACCGCTGCTGTACCAGAGCAGGGTGTCTCAGCGCTGGAGAGCCCGTGGAAAAGAAATAGCAGCTTTATGGCTGAAAAATCCCCAGGAAAGCTTCCCCCCCCCCCCCCCAGAAAGGGAAACTCTCTGAACCTGCTCCCCACCACCCACGCAGCAGCCCAGACGCAGCGCTGGGCGCCAACACAGGCGTGTTGGATGCGAACCTTCGAATTAGGGAGCTCGGCCAAGCCAAGATATTCCCACTAACGGCTCCTGGCACGGGAGCTCGCCAGGGGCCGAGCAGGATGCGTGCACGGAGGGAGACGCCGCAGCCGGTGCATGGCGGGGGGCACGGGGGGTGGGAGGCTATGG